>CAOKZL010002428.1:0-199106 GCA_948472985.1 Iguana delicatissima
TGCACTGAGGGCAAGAAATTTCTCAGCATAATTTTACTCACTCATTGTTACTTTCTTAATCTACAAGTGGCATTCTTGTCTTCTTTCAAACTTTCTGTGTAAACTCCAAATGATAACATATGCATGTTTGTCTTTTCTACCTTTTTCTGATCCTGGTGTGTGATTTTGCAGAAAGCTGCTGAAAGAAACAGAAGTTGCACACTTGTTTTTAATAAGCATTACTTCAAGTCAAACCTTATCAAAACAATTTTTCCCAAATGCAAATTTGTTACAGCTTAATGCAAATTGGAAGATAAGAGGTTATAAAGTTAATCCAGTCTTGTCTTTGTGGCAAAACAAGCATAGCAATTTCATAGAAAAGACTGTACACCATATGATCTGTATTAGCTACAGGAATTAAATGTAGTACATCAGTGGCTTTATAAGATTAAGATGAAGCAGAAGCATTAATGGGGCTTCCCTTCCCTGAAAGGTTTAACAATTTAAAATTGTCATCATTCTGAAAGCAGTTCTTATATGAGAAAAAACAAAGTTTGAAATGCATTCAGATTTTATCTGTTTCAGGCTTTGAAGTAACTGTTTGGACCTGTTTCAGAAATGACTCAGATAAGGATAGCTTTGTTATCTCATACCACAGTGATGTACCAAGTAGGATACATGAAATTTTTTAAAGATTTACAAATCAAAATGCTACTGGAGTGCAAAGCTTTTTTAATGCAGTCCTTATGAGGTAGAGACACTGGGGGGAAAACCTTGAACAAATGAAATAGCTGAACAAAAGGAGAGTTTAATTTTATGTTGAAAGTCTCATCAAGACAAAAAAATTAGCATTAGTATATTTTCTATTCTCATCAAACATTGTGCACCAGGTATGGATATTCTGAAGCCTGCCTAGAAAATTAATTGATTGATTGATTGATTGATTGACTGGTACTATAAAAAAAATCCTGTCTGGTCCAAAGAAAAATTATTTAGATCTGCTGGCAAAATAGAAGTACAGTCAGAATAATAGCAGCAGCAGCAAAATAATACAGCAATAAAATAAAGTTAGCAGACTTAAGGCTGAGATCCTATAACAGGACTGCATTGTTTAAATTTTCATAGCCAGAATTCTGTATCAG
Source organism: Iguana delicatissima (assembly GCA_948472985.1). Lineage (NCBI taxonomy): Eukaryota > Metazoa > Chordata > Lepidosauria > Squamata > Iguanidae > Iguana > Iguana delicatissima. Next base: position 1,122 of record CAOKZL010002428.1, read on the forward strand.
TTACTTTGTTAAATCCTCCTGGCCCAATACCCCCCCGCCCCAGCCAAAGCCTGATGGAAACATCATTCGCTTATGCTCCAGTCGCCAGCAGGATGGATCTCCTTCTCCCCATGCAGCTGATGTCTAGTTACATAGGTTTGGGTGGGGAGTTATGACTGTGGCAATAGTGTCACAATCATGACTAAGCAGTGTTCATGAATATGAAACAGTTGCCTAATTTTAAAGGAACTTCCTTTATCAAAAAGATCTGATTTCCTTTAACTTTGTGTAATCTGGACTTCTCAGACTTATCGGCAGAGTGTTGTTATTGTCGGTAAGATTTGTTCATAGGGGTTTCCATTGTCTTCCTCTGAGGGTGAGAGAGTATGATTTGGCCAAGGTCACCCAGTGGGTTTCCATGACTGAATGGTAATTTGAACTCTCCCCCTACCCTTGGAATTATAGTCCAACACTCAAGCCACTACACAACATTGGACTCTCCAATATGCAGATTTGAATGCAATTATTCTTTGGATTGCACATTATACAATTCTTATTTCAAACATTGCATATAAAACTATATATATTAGGCAATGCTGTGTACAAACATATACAGCATCTATTAGAGAAAATTGTGTATAAAAGTATATATTAGGAAAAGATGCATGCAAAATATGTATACAAGGACACATTGTTTATGAAGATAAAAGTTAATGTTCACACAGTTCTTACAACATTGGTTCCAAAATATTTGGGCTGGATAATAATTTTTTATGGCTTGAATTTTAGGTGCTGGTGACATTTAAAGCCTTAAAAGGTTTGGGAACAAAATATTTAAAGGAATATATTCCAATTTATGGCTGCTGAATAATCTGGATTTGCTGGAAGCCTCCCTTCTGTACCGCCAGTGGGAGCAATATAGAAATGGGAGAAGGCCTTCTTAGCTGTGGATCCCCAGCTGTGACATGCCCTTCCTTTGGAGACCAAATGGCCATCAGTGTTGGTCTCATTTCAGTATCAAATTAAAAGTGGCTTTTTATAAAAGCCTTGTGAAGTTGGACAGCTTCAGACTTCAGGGGAAATTGTTTACCTGATTTTTGCTATAATCTGCCTAGAGATCTTACAAAGGACAAGTTATAAATATTGCAAATATCGGACAAAATATTTTTAAACAAAATATTCCTATGTCATTGGTAACTACAAGTGTGAGGGCAAGAAATGTCTTACCTTTTTAAAAAAATGATACTTAAGCCATTTTGAGAAACTTTTTAGCTGAATAAAGTATGGAATACACACAAACAATAAAAGAATAAACATGTTTGAATAGCAGGTAATTGATATTAACTAGATAGAGGCTGGTTTGTCCATTTCTACATAAAAATCAGTAATGCCTTTCTATGAGCTCTTCTAGTCCAGTGGTGGGTAAATTGTGGCCCACGGACTGCATACTGTCCCAGGGCCATTTTGGGGGCCTTCAGACCCCCTCAGTCCTTTTTTTTCCACAAAAGCACTCTATGGGATGGGAAAGGCATTTTCACTATGTTGAGAGGCCCCCTGGGTTCCCAGAGATCAAAATATATATTTGCAAATTTTTTAAAAAAATTACCCCATAATGCACCACAATGTTCACTGGAGTCTAGGGTGCATTTCCACCAAATTCTGCAGGGTTCTGAACCAATTTAGGCCCTGGGGAGGCATTTTTTCTTGTCTTTTTTGAAACCCAAAACGTGGTGAAAATACCTCCACACCCTCCTGGAGGCATTTGATAGGCCAAACAATTCTTTAATATTTTTTTTCAAGAGCTCTTGTGGCCCTCCACAACTATTGTGGCCCTAGGGGGCTAATGTGGCCCACTAGACTTCCATAATTGCCCACTCTGATGTAGTCTGTTGACTATTTAGGATCTGTCCATTAATTCCTATAGTCTGATATCTATATGGTAGGGATGGATTTACGGCAAATGTTGTCATTGGTTTACAGTGCCAGGATAGTAGAACTTCTGTTCCTTCCCCTACCTTCCCCCTGCAGCCTTGGAGCTGCCCCAAAACCACCTCTGGGGACATTTCCATCCTTCCAGAGCAAGTGTTGGGGTACACAAGTGGGGGCTACACTAGGAAGGGGAAATTGGCCTGTCCTACTTTCGCTAGATCTGCTGTTCCATCTGCAGATGTCCAGCACTGGATCCTGTTGAATGTTTTCATCAGATTTGTTGTTGTTGTGATGGTGATGTGATGGTTGTTGTGCTTCAGAGGACTGGTTTGAAAAAATGTGGTATAAATAATTTTAAATAGTGAGGCCTGGTGGCACAGTGTTTAAATGCTGGTACTGCAGCCACAAAGTTGTGAGTTCAATCCTACCAGGCTCCAGGTTGACTCAGCCTTCTATCCTTCCGCAGGTCGGTAAAATGAGTACCCAGCTTGTTGGGGACAATTAGCTAACACATTGTAAACAGCTTAGAGAGCACTTAGCTGATAAGCAGTATAGAAATACACATGCTATTGCTATTGCTAAATTTATGATGCAAAGTTTTGGCTTAACCCAATAGTTGATCAAAGACAGATCTGAATCTACGGGTAGACCTATGGCTGATTAACAGTAGATGGGCAAGAATTTCCAATTCACACTTGTTTCACAATGAAAGTAAGAAAATGACTCTTTCCCATTGACCTGAAATACATTAATCTTGAGATAAACAAGTGACAGTGTTCTTTGATTCTAATGTATATACTCCATACTAGAATCTGACTGGTGGATAATGAGATTCTAGTTTTAAGAAACAAAGAAGACTTTATAACCCTGGCTTAGCCTCCCTTTAGGACCGCAGTACTGCTTGCACTTATTTTAGAGTAAGCCCTATCAAAAATCATGGGCTCAAAGTCTAAATTCCATACATTTAATTAACATTTCTTTTTGGAAGGGGTGGTGATGAAAATGACATATTGATGTTGATACTTCTAAGATCCAACCAGCCGGAATTGGATAAATGTTGCTAGTTGCTTATATTGGCATTTTGTTTCTCAGCAGCTGTTGTGACACATTGTTTATAATCATTACTGCATCTGATATTAAGTGAAACTGAACCTTCTTTTTAGGAGCTTGCATCATAGAGCCTGCTTTCAGCACTGGAACTGAATGGCCATGTTCTTTAACTGAGTGGTAGCAGGAATTTTTTCATAATGGCCTTCTTAGGAAGGGGCCAATATGCCAAGAGGTTGCAATATTTGTTGCTGTTTCTTTAAAATAAAATCAAAATTATGTTTCTGTGGTCCTTAGCTTTTTGCTGGCATCAGCAGTAACATTTTACTCCCATCCTTCAGTGGGTCTCTTTTAATTCCAAGAGATATTGGAATAATATATTCTCAGATTTTCTCCCTCCCCCCTCCCTCCTCCTTTCCTTTCCTTTCCTTTCCTTTCCTTTCCTTTCCTTTCCTTTCCTTTCCTTTCCTTTCCTTTCCTTTCCTTTCCTTTCATTTCCTTTCTAGTATATCAGTGCATCACTTTTGCACTATGGCCCTTACTGCACCATACCTGAATGCTGCATTGTTCCATTACAATCCCAGCATTGCCATTTCCATGATGATGTCAGGTTAGGAACGCTCTCTACAGCACACTTTCGCCTTAAGTGGAGTAGCGTCATTGCCACCAGTGTTGCCCCTGCATTACAGTGGTATTGGCCAGTCCTTTTCTCCGTCCCACAGCCCTGATTGGTCAGGAGTTTTTGTAAGCCATACTAGTGCAGCTATGTTGTAACAGCATGACACGCCAGTACACTATGGCACTTTTGGGCTATAATGCATAAAGATGTGTTAAAAAAAAAATAAAAAGTTTTAACTTGAAGGAAAAAATTTAAAATTAACATGGAAAGGGGATAGTTTTCAAAACTACCACTTCTTGGGAGTAGCTGAGAGACCGACAGCCTGAGCACTCCCACACTCCATCCACTCCTGGATCTGTGACAACAGGAAGTGCCATCAAGCACTATTATGGAACCGTGCTGACCTAGTTGATGGGATTGTAGTTCTAAAGGAGGCCCTCAATGGATTTTTCCTGGAAATGAACTATGGATGATTTGCAATGCTTGGGAAGGGATAGCAGCTGGATAGAGATGATGTGCAGTAGCACAGCTCTTGGACCAGGAAAAATCTGTTGCTGTGGTACAATGAGAACATTGTGCAGAAAGAGCCTACGACTCTATACCCTTTCAGAAACAGAAACATGTGCCCTTAAACCTTAAGCCCATGTTAATAAACCATGTTTCAAAAAACCTGTGGAAAATCCTAATATAGATCCAAACAAATCATTAAAAGCCAGAATGTAATGAGGGGATGCGGACATGACAGCACATGGAAAATCTAGTAGAATTGAAGGATCTACATCATGAGAACTTGTACTGTTTTAGACCAATGTGGAAGAGTCCAACATCAGTTTTAATTGGAAGCTGCCATATACCAAATAAAACAGTCCAGTTCAGCATGGTTTACTGGCATAGCTGGAATCCTGTTGGTTAGTCCCAACTAAAATAGAAAAACTGAATCACTTCTTGAATGATGAGTCAGGACATAGGTAGATCCAATTGGTTCAATTGTCCTAGTTCAGAACTGAGGCCCATAGCTCCCTGGCATTTCAAATCGGGGTGCCTCCTCGATTTATTTTGAGGTAAGATCTCTTTCTCACAGGGATAATCTGTTGACGGCTGCATTCTGGCAGAGCACAGGGCTGAATCCAGAAATAGAATGACTCAGAGCCAAAAGTATGCAATTCCACTCCCCCCCCCCCAATACTATCTTGTCTTTGACCCTAACATCTAGGAGATTGTTTGGAAAGAGACATACAGTTCTTGTTGATGTCTGGAGAGATTTTGTATAGTGGACTTTTGGAATAAGGCAAAGAGCAGTATGAAATCAACCCAATGTCAATATGCAGCTCTAAGATCATAGGATGTCCACGTTACTCCACCTAAAATAACGTAGGCAATTCAGCCTGACACTTTCTGCATGCAAAGTACGTGCTGCCTCACTAAAGTGCTTCTTGTGTGCAGACACACATATACCTTTCAGTCACTGTCTTGCTCCTGCTAAACCTTCTTACCTGGAAACAAGTTCTGAGACATGTAAACAATTTCACTGCCAATGTATAAAAAGATTCAAGTCACTATGGTGCAAAATGTTTTCTATTTAAACTATATTGCTAACTTATCCTCTCTTTTTTTTTACCAAAATATACTCAGTTTTGTAGAAAATTGCACATTATTATTAAGGAAAAAACAAAACAAAATTGCCCCAACAATTGACTAAAAATTCATTATAACTTGAATTTTTTGCCATGAATTGTTTTGTTACATTTGAAAATACGCAAAACTATTGAAGAATATATCACCCTGATGAGCTTCTGTTTTCAAGATGACTGCAAGGCTATAGAATGAAAGTGTAATCTTGCAAAATACCTGAGAGAGAGAAACTCCTCTTGAAAAATTCCTCTCTTAAAAGACTACTGTGAACGTTTCCCACCCAAAGTTTTCCACAGCCCTCTAAAGGCACAGACTACCTCTTCCATATGGACAAAAACTCATCTGGGAAAGAGAAAAGTAAAAACATTGCACAGAGACCAGGTTTCATGGTCTGTTGATTGCAAAGGTATTCAGAATAAGCATATGGAAATAAATTTTCTTAAAGATCATAAGAAGGCTGGGCTTGAAATCATGGAGAAATTTGTTAGCGCATGTCGCTGAATGCACTCAAAACCTCCATCAGACAATAGGGATAAGTATGTAATAATCTTCAAAGGAATTGACTCTCCAGATATCATTGCACTGCCAGTTACTGTAGTCAGCATATACTATGGTGAACAGGGATGAAAACTGCAGTCCATTATTATCTAGAGAATTGCATAATACCCATCTCTGTCTTCTGTGGATCTATGTTACTGATCACTAATTGTAGTTGCTGAGAAAAAGATTGTTTTTAACCTCCTAGCAATCATCACTGTTGCATCCTTCAGTACAAGCAATTGGATATGGTAGTATGGATGTTAAAATTCATCATCACTTCTGGTAATTTTTTTTGTCTTGTTTTTTATTTCCTTTTCCCCCTGCTGTTACAGTTTCTTCCTCTTCCTCCTCCTCCTCCTCTTCCTCCTCCTCCTCCTCCTCCTCCTCCTCTTCTTCTTCTTCTTCTTCTTCTTCTTCCTTGGAGCAAATTGTAGTCCCCCTTTCGTGCATGAGAAGCATGAGTCCAACATTTAAAACAACAAAGAGCAAAGAGGCAATCCTATCACCATAAGGCTAGCCCCATCAAACATCCCCCCACACAAGCAGACCACACTAGAAGAGGGATATGGTATCCTTTTTGAAAGTACAGTTGTGAAAATCTACTAGCTTTAGTTTCACTGCTGCTTTCAGAATGCCATCAGCTTTCTTAATTCATCTTTCTCAATTGATCTTAATTCATCTCATACCTTACAAGAGGGTATTTTCTCTTTGCCCATGTATTTTGCTAAAATGCTTTTGCCAATGTGTGCATTTTCTTATGCAATTCTTCATGAATTTTCCCCATTGGCTGCAATTTATCTGCCTACATTTTGTGGCTCCTTGACTACGTGGCATGACACATTGCAGCAGAGGAGCCACCTTTGCTGGCCTCCAAGGAGAGAGGCCAGGAGTGATGTCATCAGGTGCAATAGAACCCTCATGTGGTACATGAAGGGGCACAGATGGTTTTTAAGGTTCCTCCACCCCTTCATTTCCCCATTTGGAAGCAATCACAACTCACTTTCCTATCACCAGTGCAGTGTGAGTACTGCTGGTTGCTTTAGGGACAGGTAGAAGTTTTCACATTTGTTTTGTTTTGTTTTGTTTATTTTTTTGCTTACCCTACTCTGTATAGCAAGGACTTTGGTAATTGGCATGAAGTGGAATCTACAAAGAGGGAGTCACTTGGCAAGTAGGTGTTACAATGAACACCTTGGCATTCATTTGGTAAAAGAGAGGGCTCTGGGACTGCTTCTTTAAGTGCTGGGATCTGGGGATGGGGAAAGAGACTACCTTTGAGGCTGGCTTGGGGGTGGTGCCCTTACTTTTAACAATCAGGGTTCCTTGGGTCAGACTTCTGGTAGCTGGACATATAAGAAACAAACCAGCTATTGGGGTGCTGTCTAGGCTCTGGTGGTTCACCCAGGGGAAAGCTGAAGAGGAAATCAAGGATGATGGCTGCCTCAGCTGATCCTACAATAAGTTGCTCTTCCTTTCAGTTTTAAAAAAGTTTAATAAAGGATTTAATAAAGTGCTTTTATTCAACCCAGTTTTATGAGTCTCGTCTTGTTATTCCAAGGCTGGTCAGAAACTGAATACATACATTTTATTTATTCATTTATCTAAAATTATACGCAATACGCAACATTATATGCAATATTTCCTTGCATATAACAAAGATGAAATAAACAAGAATCTGACATTCACAGTTTCCTATCAATGAAAGGAAGGTGAAATCCATAAAAGAGTGATACCGTTATTGGCCAACCAAAAGGCAGAAAACATAGTGTGACATGTTTGTCGGTCAACTAAAATGCAGAAAATGTATTATGCAAGCTTTTGAAGCTTCATTGACTTCTTCAGCAGACAAAGATGTTAAAAATTATTCAGGAGAAGAAACGTGACAATGTGGAGTCACAGGCCAATATTTCAGATGTTATTTCTGTTTTGTGCTAAGATTGTCTGGGGGATCTCAGTGCTGGCAGAGACCACTCCCCTTTTTGGCCTTGTGGACACCAGGACAAAGGGCAATAAAAGATAGATAATGAAATTTCACCTCCACTACCCACAGAAAAGTAACTTCCTGTGTTGCAGCCCCTGTCATGTGTGAAACTAACTACCTCTTTCTTAGGTGGAGAACATTGAATTTCTTAAGTACAGTCCCTGTACTGTTACATCTGGAAAAACTTTTAGGTGCTATATAGGGAAAACTTGCCAATTGTAGTCTAAATGAAAGAGTTTTACCTTCAACTCCAACAAAATTCCAACAAAGCAAAATTAAAAAAAAAAAGGTAAAATATTCAATCCCAATCAAATTAGTGTGATACATGAGGCAGAAATTCTAGAATGCATTCCTTTCCTGTCTATAAAAATATCAGGAGGAAGGGGAGGAGGATGGTAACGGCAACTAATAATTTCTTATCTTTCATATCATCTCAGTGCTTGAGGAGGCCACCTCACTTTGTCTAATAAGAAGTCTGTGTCTCTCTTTTTAAGAATGAGATGGAATCTCCTCCTTAGGCAGAGACTACACAATGTTCCCTTTTGACCTTTCACAGGGAGTCCACAAAGCCCTGCTGCTGGACAGCAGCAATAGGGATGTGGCAGCAACGGGGATTTGCAGGTGCTGAACTTACTCCCTCATTTGAAAACAAGAGAGCAGTTTGGGCACATACGCACATATCCCAACTTCTCCATCCCTGATGAAAGGGACATAGCATCAAGCGTGTGTGCACGCCCAAACTATGACTCTGAAGACCAGGGTTTGAATCCTGACTCAGCCATGGAAACCCACTGGGTGACCTCAGACACATCACATTCTGTCAGCCTCAGAGAAAGGCAAAAGCAACAAATCTTGCCAAGAAAACCCCCATTATAGATTTGCTTAGGGATACCATAAGTAAATTTTCAACGGGGAGACAACCTACCTCTGTCAGTGGTACTGTGATAGATGATGGCTCTGAGTTTGAGGAACAACTGATTGTGCCAGAAAGAGAGCCAGTGATTACCAAACCAACTTGCAAACATTCCCAGTAGTTGAAGGACAAGTGGAGGCAGAGTTGCCCCAACCAGCTCCAGAGGGAGAAGGAACCAGCAGTGATTTGGAAGAATTACAGTCACCTGAGCCCCTTAGTCGCCAGTCATGAAGAAAGCTGAAACTAGCAGTTCAGAGGGAAACTGCGTTGGCTAGATTAAGGAAGCAATGACAAGTAACACTGGTCTCTGCGGCTATTTAGGTCTGTCAGCGTGGCTTGCTCTTTGCTTGTAGCAAATTACTAGCAAGCCTCACGACCCTTGTGTTCTGGCTCCCTTGACCCCTGTGGACGGACCTCTGCTTTCTAGACTGTTGGACTGGACTTCGACCTGGCTCGGCTTTGTGGTTTCTTTAATAGTTGTTATATCGGACATTCCTTGCTGCCTCCTCCTCCTCCTCCTCGCAGCAAGTATTCCTGCCTCTTCCCCTTGCTGGCATTGAGGCACAGGCAGGGAGTTGGACTCTGACAGGTACTTTGTTGTTGTATGCCTTCAAGTCACTTCTGACTCATGGCGACCTTCAAGTAAACCTCTCAGAGGGTTTTTGGTTTTGTTTTGTCAATATTTATTCAGAGGGGGGTTGTTTTTGTCTTCTTCTGAGGCTGAGAGAATATGACTTACTCAAAGTCACCCAGTGTCTAGATGGGGATTTGAATTCTAGTCTCCAGAAGCCTTAAATAAATAAATAAATAAATATTTGAATATTTAAATAAATATCTGAATATTTAAAATCTAAATTTAAATTTTTAGATGTTGAGTTAAGCCCAAAGGTTAAAAACTCCTGTCATAGCATACTCCACTTTGGATTTCAAAGCTTCACTTGCAAGTAGGTACTAATTGGATTACCCTCTTTGGAACAAGGGCTGGGTTACCTTGCATTTAGAACCCTTTAAAAGTGATTGGCTTCTTGTTTAACATTGGATTTTAAAATTTTATCAAATTCCCTTTCATGAATCTCAAATCCCTCTGTTCTGTCTTTTTTAAATCTATCCACTAACTGCATAAATAAAAGCCAGTGCGTAGACCATCCCTGCACAGAAAGTTCCTCTTTAGATTTAAATGTAATAATTCCCCTATGTATATACAATGTATCCTTGTATGTTATCCAATAATCACTCCTAGGAATCTCCCTCCTATAGAAGGCCTCATGCACCGAGACCCAGAGTGGATTTTTTAAATACAATTTCCTTTTATATTTTTGCCATACCGTCAATAAAGCTTTCCTTAAAAAATGTGATCTAAATTCTATCAACGCTTTTCCATACCAAACATATGCGTGCCAACCGAAATACAAACCTTCTCCTTCTAGATTCAACAACCTAGTGTTCCTCAATGTTATCCACTCCGTCACCCAGTGTAAACAATTTGCATGATAATACAATTTAAGATTGGGTAATCCAAAACCACCTCTTTCTTTGTTATCTTCTAATACTTTTAATTTAATTCTTGGTCATTTACCCTTCCACACAAATTTCCTTAAATCTCGACTCCATTCTTTAAAAGGTTTTTCATTAATAAGTATAGGAAGATTCTGAAATAGGAAATTAATTTTTGGCAATAGATTCATTTTAATTGCAGCTATTCTACCCATTAAAGATAATTCTAATTCTTGCCATCTTTTAAGATCATCCCTTATTTCTAACCACAGCTTTTTATAATTATTATCAAATAAGTCTACACTATTCTTCGTAATATTAATTCCTAAATACCTTACCATCTTGGCTATCTCAAATCCAGATTTTTCCTTTAAATTTTGTTCTTCTTGCCCTTGAAGATTTTTGACAATCATTTTAGTCTTTTCTATATTAATTTTATAACCCGACAATATACCAAATTCCTTTAATTTGTTCATTAACATATCAATACCATTATTAGGATCCTCCAATATAACCACTAAATCATCTGCATATGTGCTAAGCTTATTGTCAGGGCCTTGGGTGTGGCCGTGCCGGCAGGCACCGCGGAGGCTGACGGCGCGGTTACCTCCAAGGAGGAGGAGGCGGGTCCGGGCCCTCCAGAGGCCGCAGCTGACAACGGAGGACACGCGGTCGCTGCGGAGGGCTCCGCCGGGGGGGATCGCCAGGACGCCGCGGTGGACGCCGATCCCGGTGTGGGTCTCCCCGGCGTGACGGAGGCTGCCGCCGCCACCGAGGATCGTCCCTGCATTGCGGAGGCCGCCGGCCCGGCTCCCGTGCCACTGGGCGTGGCAGGCAGAGACCCGCTGGAGGAGGCGGGCCCCGGGCCTGATCCCGGGGCACCGCCTACTCATGAGGCTGCCTCGGAAGAGGCTGAGGATGCCGCCCTGCCGCCGACGTTCCAGCGGTGGCGGCGGCTCAAGGAGGCCAGCGGCTGATCCCGGCGGCTACAGGAGAAACACCTGGGGGCGGGGAGCTCCCAGCTGTAGCACAGCTGTGAGCCCAGCCACATGCTCAGGCCGGATTGGCCGCTGCCCGGCTTAGAGGCCTTTTTAGGCAGACGCGGGGCTGGGAGAGGCACGGAGCAACAACCGTCGGCTTTCCGCGCGTCTGTCACCCGTGCCCTGTTCCAGTCCGGCCTGCGTCTGTGTCCTGCTTCCTGGCTCTTCCAAGACCCCTCCCCTGCGTTAAGGTGAAGTAACCACTTTGTGTTTCGGGTGAGGCAACCCACCGTTATTTTCTGTGGAAGCCTGCTGTCAAGGCAAACCTTAGTTCAAATTGCTGGTGTACTGCAGCGCCTCGGTTATAGACTGTAATAAACGCTGCTTGTGACCAACACCAGACCGGCTCCTGCTTGACCTCGGCCCGCGCTGACACTTATACTCATCTTTTTTAATTTTAACTCCTTTAATTTGTGATTCTTCCCTTATCTTATTATTAAAAATTTCTAATACTAATATAAATAATAAAGGAGCCAAGGGACATCCCTGTCGAACACCCCTACTTATGCTTATAAATTGTGATGTTTCACCATTTATTATAATCTTAGCCTTTTGATTATCATAAATAGCCGTTACCCACTCTATGAAACGGGAGCCCAAATTTATACTTTTAACCGTTTGTTCTAAAAAACTCCAATTAACCCTATCGAAAGCTTTTTCTGCTTCTAAAAAACACAATGCTAGTTTCTTTTCATTATGCCTATGGAAATATTCTATAATATTTAGTACTGTTCTTATATTATTTTTCAATTATCTACCTGGTAGAAAGCCATTTTGGTCAATATGAATTATAGTAGACATAACCTTCTTTAATCTCGCCATTAAAATTGTTGCAAATATTTTATAATTAACAAAGAGATGGGTCTATAATTACCTAGTTCCTTAGGATCCTTACCTTCTTTTCGAATTACTGATATATTGGCTTCTCCCCAGGAAGGGGGTCTCGCTTCCCTAGTTACTCCATTAATAACATCTAAGAGTGGGTCTATTAATTGCTCAGAGAAAATCTTATAATAGAGTGCAATAAGACCATCTGGCCCAGGTGCCTTACCTATCTTCTGTCTCTGAATAGCCTGAATAACTTCATCTCTAGTTATATTCTGGTTTAAAAAATTCCTCTGATCTTCTGTAATTTTCGGTAACACACCTTCATTTAAATACCTTTCTATTTTATTCCGTTTTATCTGATTAATTTCTGGACCTGTATATAAATTCCTATAAAAATTTTCAAAAGCCTTTTTTATTTCCTCCTGTTTAACTAATGTCTTTTTATTTTCATTTATCTGGAATATAAGACGCTTTTCTCTTTCCTTTCTTATCTTATAGGCCAACAATTTGTTTGTTTTATTCGCAAAAAAGAATTGTTTTTGTTTTATAAATTTTAATTTCCTTTCCATTTCTTGGGTATCCTGAATAGATATTAATTTCTGTGATGCCTTTAATTGATCAAGTATCTTAGTATTCTTTGGTGTGACCTTCAAGTCATTTTCTAATTGCTGAATTTCACCCATTAAACTCTTTTCTCTTTCCTTTTTAATCCTTCTATATATTATATCCTGTTGGATATAAAAACCCCGTATTACTGCCTTACTTGCTTCCCAAACCGTGTAAATAGGTATACCCTTACCAAGATTCTCTCGAAAATAATTTTCTAAAACTATCTTACCCTTCTGGATTATTTTATCATCTTTCAATAATGTTTCATTTAATTTCCATCTATATTCTGGCTTTCGATCTTCTATTGTTAACAATAAAGGGGCATGATCTGATCTAGCCCTGGGCAAGATTTCCATTTTCTTTATCTGTTTCACAATAGTTTTTGTGCACCAGACCATATCAATTCTAGACATGTATTATATCTTTCAGAATAATACGTATATTCTTGTCGCTTACCATATAAGCTTCTCCAAATATCAACTAAAAAAGACTTTCTACCATGGTATGAAACATCTTCGGCAACTTCCCCTCATTCTTCCTCTTCCTATTTATTTTGGTTCTGTCCAATTCTGATTGGACAACACCATTCCAATCTCCCATAACAATAATATTTTGATAATCAACTTCCCTTATATTCTCAAATAATTTCTGATAAAAATCATTTTTATTCTCCAGTGGGGCATATAATCCTTATCCTTATTTGACATTTTAACCTCCACACCTACATACCTACCCTGAACATCATTTATAACTTCTTTGGCCTCAAACTTTAGACTTACATATAATGCAACCCCTCTTTTCTTTTTATCTATTCCTGACGTAAATACATTACCTAATCTTTTATTATTCAAAACTTGGTTTCCCTTCTTTGTAATGTGGGTTTCTTGAATACAATAAATGTCACATTTTTGTTTCTCTAAATAGTGAAATATTCTTTTCCTTTTAATTGCAGAATTTAACCCTCTAATATTCCAAGAGAACAGTTTAACCCTCATTCCAATTTCTTCTATCTGCTATTTCTTCTATCTGCTATTTCAAACCCTTCTATTCTAGTTCCTCTGACTCCAGTGAAATTTCTTCACTAGGCTCCTCCTGTTCTTCTTGCTGAACTTCTTCCTGTCCTTGTTCCTTGTCTACTTCCTCCTGTTTTTCTTTCCCTAGTTCTAGTTGTTCTTTTCCTATTTCTAATTGTTCTTGTTCGAAATATTCCATTGATTGGTCTTCCCTCACTTTTAATCTTTGTTCTTCCTTTTCTCTCCTTGATAATTCCCTTCTCTTCTCTTCTCTCTCTTTTCTCTCACTTACTTTAACCTTAGATACCGGTTTTTTCTTTTCTTCTTCTGCCAATCTTCTTAAAAATTCATTGGCCTTGAAAATTGTATTAATCACATATCTTTTCTGGTTATACATAAATATAACCCCTTCAAATTTCCCCCAATGATACATGATTTCTTTTTTCTTCAACTCCTGGATTAAATAGGCATAGTCTTTTCTTTTCTTTAAGATCTCTGATGGCACAGCCTTAAAAATCTTCAATTCTACTCCATCTATTATCAATTTGTTCGTATAACTTTGCTGGATTATCAAATCTTTGACTCTCTCCCGAACCAAATAAATAACAATGTCTCTTGGGACTTTTCTTTTACATGCAATCAATGAATTTATTCAGAAGACCCGATCAATTTCGATATCCATTTGCTCCGTCAACCAGCCAAGAAAATTCGCCAATAGTGGGACAATCCTATTAGCATTAGCATTTTTTAGCATTTGTTTATTTCTATACTGCCTATCAACTAGTGTTATCTAAGCGGTTTACAATGTATTTTTACTAATTGCCCCCAACAAGCTGGGTACTCATTTTACCGACCTGTGAAAGGATGGAAGGCTGAGTCAACCTTGGAGCCTGGCAGGATCGAACTCACAACCTTGTGGTTGCAGTACTGGCATTTAACCACTGCGCCACCAGGGCTCCATATATAAATTCTCATCATCTACTTCATCGAGACCTCTAATTTTAACACATTTTTCTCTGTATCTAATTTCTGATAAAGTATTCTGCCTTCCCACGTGTTCAATAGCACCATCAAGATCATCAGTTCTTTTTTCAAGCACCTTCGTCCTTTCTTGTATCTCATCAACATTCTTGTTTATGTGCCTAAGATCCTTTGTTACATTTTCCAATTTACAGGCAATACTCTCTAACTCCTTCTTCATTTCTTTAACCTCTCTTTCAACTTCGGTTGTAAGTTCTTTCATTTCTGCTCGCATATCCAGTCTAATCTTCTTGACTTCTTCTAATAGGAGACTATGAGGGTCCAACTCTCCTGAGGCTCTTCTTTGCGTCTGGACCATCTGAAGCTGAGTTTGTACAATCCTTCTTCTTGTTGCCATCTTCTTACAAAACCTAACACGCTATATTCTATATTCAATATTTTATATTCTAAATTCAATATTCTATATTCTCAATTTATTCTACTTGTTTATTTATTTTAAATTTAAATTTAAATTTAAATTTAATTTACCTAACTTAATTATGTCTAGTCTATCTATTAAAAATATTAAATATTCCACCAAATTTATACCTAAAAACTAATCTAAATTTATCTCAGTTAAATTATCAATTAAGTTAATTAAGTTAATTTAAATTAAATTAATCAAGTCAATTCAATCAAGTAAATTAAATTATTAAATTGTTAAATTGTTAAATTATTTTGATTAATTTATTTCTCAAACCTAAACTCCTACTTATTCCCTTAAATACTTATATACTTAAATTCTTTTAATTTATATATCTCTATTCCTTAAAAGAAAGGGGAAAACTAAACCCAACTACTATCTAAAAGACCTGCTTAATTCTTTAAATTTATAAATCTCTATACCTAAAAGGAAAGGGGAAAACCTAAACCCAGCTACTGTCTAAAAAAACCAGTAGATGGTGCTATATACTTAAACTTACTTATTACTAATTGCTATGTATTTACTTAACGTCACCTTTCTGCCCTATCTCCTATCCTTCTCAACTGCAGCTGTGAGAGCAATTACATAACAAACCTTAAATTATGTCCTTGACGTCACCTCCCACTTATTATACTTTCTCCCTCTGTTTACAATCTCACCCAGGCTGTATTCCCCTCATACTTTCCTTATATTGTTATATTGTATAACAGTCCCACAAATTACAAGTTCAATAACACATCCCTTATAATTAAATAGAAATTAAGTATCATCTTATAAATTAATTCCAACAATATAATAAACAAACAGCCAATGATGCAGCAATCCAGCCTTCTCCTCTCCACTTCGTTCTAACACCTTCAGCTCCCGTTCTTCTCCTCCAACTTCTCTCTATGTCACTTTCCCAGACTTTCCAACGTCTTCCACCGATCTCCTTTGTCCAACTTTCACTAACTCTCAGCGACTTTCACTTCACTTTCTTCGATCCTTTACTTTCTCCTTTCAACCTTCAGTGATTTATCGTTTCCCCTTCCCTTTCCAGCTCCAACTCATTCCTGCTTCAGATCACCAACAATTCCCGCTTCAGTTCATCAGTTCATCAGCATCAAAGTCTTATTCCAAAATCACATTCTATTACAATGAGCTTTATAAGGGAGAGTACTTTGTTCACCTTGTTTCACTAAACACTTTAAAATAGAAGCAACCCCATTCCATTCAGTCCCGTTTGAGTCTCTCACAGTTATTCCTGTCACGCTTCAATTATTTTCAAATAGACGGATTCCGAATACAATTTAAACTATTTAAAGTCTCTATAATTCACAGTTTCGGATGCACTAATTTGAACAAGTTCAGACTGGCGGCAATTTTTAAAATAGATTTCTTAAAGTGTTCTTAAAGTGTCCTTGTAATACGATACTCCTTTTAAACGATTTACCCAATATATTCATCAGAGACACCCACCACCTTCTCCTAATATTCCAACCTTTCTTCTTCAGGCGGTCTCCTCGAGAAGGGCGCACTTCTATGCCTTGGTTTCAGCAGCAGGGGAGAAATTTCAACTTACATGTTTGATATCCCTCTATTTGTTAAGACTCTCTGGCGCAGCCATTACCGCTTCGCGGTGGCAGCTCAGGCTCCGGTAGCTCCGCGACCATCAGCTATCTCCTTACCCACTCCTTTCCCAGAGTCATCTTGGGGTGGAAACGCAAATTTTGGTCAAAAAAGAGCCCCGACGAATTCCCTTTACCAAGGGCATATATCCCCCCGCTTCTTTACACTCGAAACGAGGAAGAAAAACCCGAACGCCAGCTGTCGGTCCTGCAGCTGTGCAAGGCGACGGCCACTCGCTACACCATCTTGAGCCGTCCTTCAATGTTAAACATAAAATTAGTTTATTATATAGTATTTTGTTAGAATTGGAAAATGAAACAGAAGTAATTAAGCACACTATGGTAAAATGGGCCCAGAATCTGAATAGTGTAATTACCATTGATCAGTGGGAAAAGTCATGGACAGACACTTGGCAATTAATAAAACCCGCTAGTTTGAGGGAGAATTATTGTAAGATGCTGCACAGGTGGTATGTTACCCCTGTTCAGATCGCGAAGATGCAGAAATCTTCAAATGACACCTGTTGGAAGTGTGAACAGAAAGGTTCATTTTTTCATATACGGTGGAATTGTGATAGTGCAAAAAACTTTTGGGTTGAGATACATGAGAAAGTGCAGGAGACTTTAAAAATAAAATTTCATTTATCCCCAAAAATTTATTTGCTTAATATTTTGGAAGAGTTACAGATAGATAAATCAAAAAAGAAAATTGCTCTTTATATGATTACAGTGGCTAGATTATGTTATGAACAAAGGTGGAAACAGAAGCATCCCCCAAGTTACGAAGATTGGTTTTTAAAATTATTAGATATAGTGGAGGCGGATATTACAATTGAGTCTTTAAGGGGTAGAAGGAAAAGAGAAATTTTTGATGATTGGAAATTATTGTCCCCAGTGTGTGAAGAATTTGTAGGGAAAAAGGGAATAGTTTTTTTGGAATAGTTTTGGTAAGAGCAGCATTTAGAGGACAAGTTTTCGAATATATACGTATGGATTAAATTTGTGTCCTAAAATGAGGAATGACTAAGTGATTTGAGATTGCATTATATTATGAAATAATAGGAAGGCGTGTGATAAAGAAGCTAGTTATTTGGTATAGTTAAGGTTAAATGGTCGGCATTAATTTTATTTTGGAATTGTAAACTGACTGTTTCTTTTTATGTATAGATATAATTAATTTATTCAATTATTAGAAGGCATTAATAGATAAAGAAGCATATGTCATTAGGTTTCAGCAGAGTTGGGGGAGGGGGATAAAAGGGGTAAAAGGATTGAGGGGGTAAAGGGAGGGGGGAGGTTTTTAGTAGAGGTATAAGTATAGGCACTGGGAGGATTACATATATACTGTTTAGATGTTATTGTTGAAGTACGTTTCACGTATGTATCATGTAAGTATTTTTTAACTAAGAAGCTATTAGTTTGTATATAGGTTGGTACGTGCGTTTGTAATATGTATTTAGTCAGTATGTACGTAATATATATTTGTATTCAGTATGTATAATAATGATAATAAAATTATAAATTAAAGATAAAAAAAAGTGATTGGCTTCTTAAAACTCCACTTGAAAACATCTGAACATATCATATTGCTTGAACAGGCCCTTTAATTGCACTTGAAAATTGTACTTTTGTCAGATCAATTTTCTATTTGATAGAAGAAGAATAGATTTAGAAATTAAGCTCAGGCAATTTTTGGCTAAAGAAAGATTTCCATAAAATGCCTTAACTAGAATAAGAATGTTTTATCATCTTCCATTTTTTGCCCACTTATTTAATGTTTGTACATTTGTAGCCACTTGGAGGATATAAGCCTAGTGGGATAAGAAGATACCATTTTCTGAATGTCCTATATAAAGCAAAACAACTTTGATGGAAAAGTCTTTCTTTTTCTTCCTAGGTTGTCATAAACGTTTTATTATTCTGCCCAGGAAAAAAGGATGTATAATTCCTCCCTAAGTAAAATGGAATTTTAAACTAAATTATAAATCCAGCAATTACATCTCTCTTCTATTATATCCATCTATGCTATTGCAGTTCAATTGCTATGCTGCAGCTGGGACTTAAATATTGTGCTCATATCAGTGTTTCCTCCTTTTAATCAAGTTCTTTGTATGAGTAATAGCATTATGTTAATATATAACTGTTGCAAATTTATCACAGGCCAATTTGCGGGCTCCTCCAGCGATTAAGACTTTGGCTTGCAACACTTTTACTGTACTTCTGAGTCAGTGGAACTGGATAGATGTAAAAAGGCACAACGGAGTGAAGTGTCAAAGTCTAGGATCGCTTAAAAAAAACCCCACCTGTTTACGGTCTATTACAAATATATATCGAGTGAATGTTTAACTTCTGAATTAGTGAAAAAGGCCATGCTTCAGATCAACCTGACTGTAAAATCTAAAACTGCCTTTACTCTAGAAGAAGGATGCTGTTTCCGTCTTTTCACAGAAGTCAGATTTCCTTACCGAAACAAAGCATTCATTTTGATAAGTACTGCTGCCTAGCGAAGTTTGTTCGGTTGTAGCACGGAGAAGCACCTTCTGTGTTGTGATTCTCCCGTGTGGAACTCTCCACTGAAATTGAGCAAGATTTACGTTTGGCTGTTTCCACTATCAACTGAATACCTGTTTGATGTTGTGTGCTATCAATCATTTCTGACTTATGGCAACCCTAAGGCATGAGGCTTTTTGGGGCTGAGAGTATGTGGCACTCCCAATGTCACTCAATGAGTTTCCATGGCTGAGTGTGGAATCAAACCCTGGTTTTAAGGGTTGTAATCCATTGCTCAAACCACTACACCACATTAGCTTTATTTGGTCATATTCCTGATTAATAGCAGTTGTTTTCATAATTTTTTATACAGTCAATTCCTACAGTATTCAATGAATTGTTTGTAACTGATTTTGTTGATTTATGACTTTTAGCTGGTGGTTTCATTATATTTAGTTTTATTGTAAGCCACTTTGCAATTTTTTAAATGAAAGGCAGTATAAATATTCTCTGATAGAAATCAATGATAAATAATCTGAAATGGAAAGTGTGTTCAACAAAGTACTGGTTAACCAACATATATTTTGGTTTATCTTCCCTCTATAATATTCTTTGTTTCTTTGATGGGTTTTTTTGTGTGTGTCATTCTAGCATTCCAATGTCAAAATGAAAACTGGTATACATACTTAAAAACACAAGCCTACATTAGAAGTTTAATTCTGTATCATTCTCCCTATCAATGTAATTTAAAAAAAAATAAAATAAAAATGTCATTATTCTTTGAATTTGTTCTCCTCAATTCTAGGAATCATAAACTTAGGAGAAAAACTAGTTTCAAATTAGAAAAGATATAGAATAATGTCTAATGAGAAAACCAATTATTCTACCCACCCATCTCAAATCATTCAACATTTTGAGCATGCTTAGACTTTATTAAGCAGTTCTACAAGTTATCTCTCCCCCTCCAGCTGTTTTGTACTTCTGCGATTGTTATGGTTCCCCCAAACCTGCAAATACTGCCTTCTATTGTCTGGACAGTCCTGTTTTGCTTAGAAAAGGATAGACATTATGGAAATGAGTCTGCTACATGACGGTGCAATGTGGAAAGGACATTGCCCCAGGTAGAAAAACAAAGCTGAACGTGGATCAGTCAATGTACCTGAAATTTGCATAGTGGGGCATTACTTTTGATGGGGCAGTCCATTGTGGCTGTTGATGCTTTTCCCTCACAATGTACATCTTCCTGTAGAACTACCAGGGTGGAGAAATCTGATAGTTTCGTTTTCTCCAATATTTGAATTCTTTTAAATTCTCAAGTTCTTTCCATTATGAATATGTGGTTTACATGCTTAAGAAACAAACCAATTCTGAAAGTACATTCTCCTCCAATTATAAAATGCAATAGCTATTCCCAGCAAGGAGAACACCATGTTGTACTTAGTTTCCATACAAGTATTATAATGAGGAGGCTCTCATAAGAGAAAAGGAGAGACAGAGAGAGAAAGCTGAAGCACTTTTCAGACACTCGCCCATGAATCTTGATGGGAGAATATGTCAATTTTTGTTTCCCCTGTGTATTTTTAAAAAACCAATTTACTTTCCATTCAAAATAAGAAGATAATTGAATTTTGGTAATTCTTATGCTTATGTCATATACCTACTTTGCTAAGTGGGGCAGCAGTATAAAAGCAATGGGGGGAACCCAACATGCTAAGACAAATTATATTGAATTCACTAACCCTTACTTGAAGGCCCTACATGAAACAAGTTGTTCCTACCCTTTCAACCTTACATGAAACAGGGTTTGTTTTTTTCTACCTTTCTTTCCATCCATGAAAATAAATAGAAGAGCTCTTCACTTGACCTTCTGGTGATTGTATCCAATGTGAGGGCTTGTAATTGACCTTGCAATGTTAACAGATATTTTACTATAATAGTCATCCACTTCCCTTTGTGAGAAAGTCTTTTAGTATTGCCAGCAATGACCTGTGTGACCTTGCATCATATATTTTTTCCCCTGCTAAACAGAAATAGAATTGTTTATGCAGCAAAAAGCTTCAGTAAAAATTCACTCATTTACTGTGCAGTGAGTGAAATATGTCAGTCCTCAAGATATGAGAAAAAAACATTTGCGGCATCAAGTTCAACAATCACATTTGCTCAGAAGTCCCATTCTTTTCAGTGGCACACACTTCTAAGCTAGAATGATTTGGGGGTTTTACCATTTCCACACTGGACTGTTATAGTGCTATTATTCCACTTTCAACATCCCATGGAATCCTGGGGTTTGCAGTTTAGGGAGGGGCCTCAAGATCCATCTTCAGAAGATCTAGGGAGAAAAGGGGCAGACTAAGGATTGGGTAAGAGAGGAGCCAAATTATGGCCAGGGACACAGTCACAATGCCTACAAAAAAGCAGGCCAGACAGTGAAGCTTAAGTAATTTCATACATTCCTATGCTGGGAAGGTTTTGGATTCAATACAGCTTCAGTTGAACCAGTATTGGCTTAGCTGGCCCTCAACCATCCTGGCTATTCAGAATTATGCTTGAACTGTGTAATGTACATGCACTACCTAGTTCTAGTACTAATTCAGCTCCTCCTTCTCTATATACCATCTCTATCTTTTTTGTTATCATTCTACCAGCAGAGAAGCTCTCCCAACAGATTGCTCTGTCAGTAGCTCTCTTGAGGTCAGCTGGCAGTAGAATTCTGTGCGTAATCCAAATCCCTACAGCTTGTGTATATTTAAGTTAGGTTTTCACTGCCTAGCTCTCAAGTTGCTAGATTCTTAGAATTTAGAAACAGAAACACTTCTCTGATTCTGCATTTATAGGTGGTATTTTAGGGTTTTTTGGGACCTTCTTGTCTCCTCATATTTCTTGAAACTGCAAGCATTATACTTCAGGAATATTGAAATAGAGCAGAAAGAAAGCTTGACATACATCATTCAGAGCTTCCTCTGCACAGGCAAAATATAGATAAACATCTTGGAATATGGTGAAAGGGAGCAAAATCTTCCACTTATTTCTGGGATTTATTCTCTGACCTAGTTTTGCAGTGAATACATTTATTTTCTAAAAAGGGTTTCCCCCAAAGTCTGCACAATGCCTTCTTCCAATTATATTTTTCTCCATTTAAACCTGTTTTAGCACCACATTAAGGCACAGCTGGGTGTTCAATAATGGAGTAATAATCCACACCTTCTGCATTTTACAGCTGTATACAGCCACACACCTAACAATGCACAAGGTGTGAATTATGGCTCCATAAGCTGTACTCTGTTATTTCCCATTACTTAAGCTTCATGCTGAAGTCTAAGGAAATATGCAGTGCTTTAAATATTTGCCTCTCATTAAAATTCACCCTCGAGATTTTTGTTATATTTGTCATCCAGATAATAGATTATTAATAAAGCATGGATACATAGTAGAATGCAGTGTTCTGAAGGAAAAAGTGCAACCTTATCAACACTCTTAAGTAGTAATTTACTTCAGTAATGTTAAAATATTGTTTACACAAATTATGGGTGCAAGACCACCAAAGCTAAGCCTTTCTGAACCCCATGGATTACAGTGGGAAAGAACCCAGAAGCACAGCAGGTAAGAATTAAGGATTAAACCCACAAAATCAGTGGCATTCAAAAGTGCTTAACTTGGGGCTTGTGCATATATCCTTGCCCACATCCAGAGGGTTCAGGATACTTAGTCATTCAGATTTCTTGTGTGCACCCAAATTCAAACATACAAAGACCTGTTTCAGTTAATAAAGGGGAATCCACAGGTCAAGCTCACAGAACTGGAGTTTTGAGTCATAAAGACTACTATAGATCTTGGTCAACAGTTCCTTTATTAGGTGGGTTATTGATTAATAATCCCATCAATTATTCATCACTGAGTTAAAAATAATTTTCTGAGATGTAGAGAACATCTAGATTCTAGAAGAAAACTTTTCTCAGAGTTTTGTCAAGTGTGCGTGTTTCAAAAACTTTAACATTTTCAAGCTCTGGAAAAATAAGTAATTTGAATACGGTTGAACCAGCTTGTCAATTTTGGCTTTTCCCAGTATCTCATTTTCCAGTTATTACAATTGCATCATCCCATTTCCACATCAGTTTGCAGGGTTGTACATTGTTTTTGAATTTAATGTGAAAACGTTATTTGTGTTTCTCCTTTCACTGCTACACATTTTTGTTCAGTTAACACTCCCTTACTTTTTGCAAATTGCTTTCTCTAACACAATGCATTTTTGCACATTACTTTCAGGAATATATGCATTTGGAGGACCAAGTCCCTCTTATAGTCCTTTTTTTTTTAAAAAAAAAACTTTTTTGATGAGTGAAATTCCTCTCAAAAAATTTAAGGACTGCAAATACTGCATTTTAATTTTTATGTTGGTATATCGCATTTGAGTTAGATCAGTTCACTTTTAAATGCAAGTCAAAGGAATTTGTCATCCATTTTAAACTGGGAGGTAATAAGGCCCTTTCTGCAGCTTACCTTCTTGAGGCAGCCTCCAGTGGTGATCCTAGAAGTGGCTGTGCCAGAAAGGGAATGCAACAGCAGTGCTCTCCACCACACAGAACCAGCTCCTTGTGGAAGGGAGAATGATGGAAATGCCACTTCCTTCTGCAGTACAGCCAGGTACTTTCCTAGGCTGCACTAGGGCAGGAGACATCTCCATCACACTTCCTGCCCTTCCTCAGGACAGGTAAGTGCAGGATGGTGGTGTGATCACATGCCATTGATGGGGAAAACCCATCCATGATTTAATCCATGATTACACTGCCTGCGGACAAGCGAGGAGCAGGACCATGACAACATCATGCGGAAGTGTCATCACAGTCCCGTCCTTCTGCTGTCCCCATGGCAGGATGGGAGAGTGCTGTGGAAAGGGACCAAGACAGTAAGAGTTTTCAGTTGTCTAAAAGCACCTTGGTAATATAAGACCCCTCTGAGGATCCAGTGTGAGATACTGAATCTGCTGCATTTTAGAAATGCCTGCTATGTGACCTTATCTGTGATCTAGTTGTATATATGGGTGGGTGACAATTTTCAATTGGATTTTGATATTTAGATGATTTAGAACTCTAGGAAACAGAGTTAAATATTGATATATAAATGAAAATTCCTTTTCTTCAAAGTGAGGGGATGTGTATTTATTGGACAATTTAATTTTAACCGATGTCAGGTTATGTGTGAAGCCAGGGGGTGGGGTAAGTAGTGGGTAAGTAGATGCAAGTGTTTGTGTGTTTTTGTCCTATGACTGGTATGTTTCTTCTTTCTTGTTCTGCTCTCTTGTCTTGTGCTACTATCTTCCTTGACTGTCTGGATAGTTTCTTTCCTTTATGTAATTGTTCTCTCTCCCCGTCCCCTCTTTTGCCACTTTTTTCCCTTTTGTCTTTTTATTCTTCACTTTCTATATGGTAGGTATAATGTGTATGGTAAGGCTTTTTTATTTATTTCAGATTACTGGGGTAATTTTTCTCTGTGTGTAAGTACTTTAAATTATGTGGTTGGTCTATTTTACGTGAAATTGAATGAAAATATATTTACACATAAAAAAGCCACATGCAAATTTTCGGCAGAATCAGATGCCAAACTTTCACGGTCTTTAGCTGCTCAAGATTCTCCCCATCAGGGTTTCCTCGTACTTGAGAAACATGGGTTTTGACCATTAAAAAAAAAAAAGCAAATAGTCATTCCATTCCTAGTTCTGTATTTATAAATAAAATAAATATTACAATCATATCATTTCCTTCTCGTTCACTCTCATGCTAACCAAACACAGTGAAGCTCTGACCCCTTGGAATTCCTCACCAGCACAGGGAAGTGTGGAGATCATCATAATCCTACAGCTGTGGTCATGCATACCTTGATCCCTCAGCATGTGGAGACAGAGATAATAACAATAACAACTGCACTAATACAAATAACCAACCCTGACATTTTTGTAGAATCACAGCGGTGTTAGGACAGAATTATTAGTTCCAAGTTTTAGGATCAAGTTGTAAATCCTCTTGATTGCTATGGGACATAGACATCTCTATGAGCAGTGTGGAAACAGATTTATAGTCCATTTTTCTCCAGTACATCTTCTCACTGAACTACTAAACTACTTAAAAAAAGAACCCTTACCTGTCAGCTATGATAACTGTATGTTAGAGATGCTATGGATTCACAAGCATAACTGTGATTGCCTTGAAATGGCCCATGCAAGTGAACCTACGCAAAGCCCCCTCTGCAGCCATCACATATGAATTACAATTTAGACCATTTCTGCATTACACTTTCAAGCTCCTGTGGAATTCTGGGATTTGTAGTTTACTGAGGCCAAAGAGCTCTCTGGCTGAGAATTCTAAAGGCCCCTCCCTACAGGATTCCATAGCATGCTGAAAGTGGAATAATAGCACTGTAACAGTGTAGTGCAGAAATGCCCTTAGAGTAAAGGGCACCACAGCTTGGAAGTAACACATTACGAGCACCCTCAAAAGAGCAGGGATATAGTAATCTCTCATTCACAAATTTGTAAAGTTTTACCAAATCTTTATTTTCTTCCTGCCCGTGCTTCATCTCAGACTGTGAAATTTCCCCCTTGAGCAGTATACACATTTTAGCCATTAATATTTTGAAACAAGCACACTGTTTTGTATGCTCTTAATCTCTTGGAAACATTTTGTAAACCTTGCAAATGTGCACATGCTCAAACAGAAATGTACATTTTCCTGACAGCTAGTGTCAGAGGTTGATAAAACTGTGGACACATTTTGATGGAATTTTTCAAGTTTTATGTCAATCTCGTCTATTCTAAGATTTTGTTTCCATAAAAAGAAATGAAAAGGAACAAAATGTAATAAGTAATATAACAAATCGCTTTCTGAACACTATTAACACTATGACAGTGGGAACAAATTATTTTGAAAAGTAACTTTTTGAATTCTAGGAAGAATAGGCAGTTCCATCTGCTGGCCGGCATTGTCTCTATCAAAGCAGTTATGGAGGCATGGGGTGGGGGATACATTCAGGGTACATTAAAAATTATTCTGGTACTTAGAAAACTGAAGAAATCACTTGCAAACAATGTTACATGCCCAATCCAAATTCATGCTTCTGGACTGCAGGAAGATAATTTTTAAAAGCAGTTCATTGTAGTTGTAGTTCCAAAGCTGCAAACACAGCTAAAACATGTCATTACTTTTCAATTTTGCAAGTCTACTTTTTAAAAATGGAATGTTACAAGCCACATTTTGGTGGTAGAAATTGCAGTCTTCTCCCCTCTACCTTGTCACATCTCAGCAGCCATAAGACAACTTTAAGTAGCAGCAGAAAGCAGAGCAACAATCAGCATTTAAAACATTCCTTTTCTACTGTTTAGTGACAAAACACCCCAACCATAAAAATAGCTAAAGATAGACCTCAAAAAGAAATAAATTTCATCTCCTGTTAGATTACTGTCAGAAGCCGATCTAGTCACACCTTTGTTATTGGAGGAAGGAATTGATCACACAGTAGTCACACATAACTAGTTATTTATAACTAATAATCTCCAAGATCTGTAATTTATTAACGGTCAAGTTGTGCAAACTTCTGTGCCAACAAAACATTTTCACACTGCTACATATTTCATAGTATCATGTTTTGATCAACAACCTTACTGGGAAGTGGTAGGCAAATCTCGAATGGAAGTTTTCAATCTCATTGACTTTTAATGATGTTTGCCTAGATATAAACTTGTTCTACCAAAATTGAACAAGCAACTGGACAGGATAAAACAGGACAGGACAGAACAGGTAAGGAAAAGAAGAGTGAGGGAGAAAAAATTCTGCTATTTCTGTTACTAAAACTTCCTAGAATTACTTCTTTTTCAACAAGTACTCACTCTGAGGTTCTTTTTGTCCCTGGTTTGTTGCTTGATCTGGAGATGACAATGGTGGGAGTCTCTAGATCTTCAGCTGGTAAATCAGCTGATCAGATCTCATTAATGAGATCTATTGATTAGAGTCTTTTAATTAACTAATGTAGCTGCCCTCAAAGGTGGCTCAAATGTTCTAGATACAGTCTAGTGCCTGGACAGCTCTTTTAAGACTGCAAAGATCTATGCAGAACCAGGATGGAACAAGGCTCTGGTGGACAAATGATAATCCCATTGAAGCAAAACTTAACTAAACCATGCATTCTTGCCACAGACCATCTCACAGTTAAGCAAAGTACTACTGTCTTCCATCAAAACATTCCACATCCCCAGAAACTCTGTTCCTCCTCCCAGTCTTTGGAAGAGATTTCCTTCATCCTTCAATATGGCAGCTGAGTGTAGAGAAATTTGGCTAGGTTATATGTTTTCCATCAGCCCTAGTTTTGGCACCTAAAGCCTTTCCCTTGGCACATTATTGCATCAAAAGATACATGCATATTTAAATTGGTATCATAATGTCTTTTTTTTTAATCTCAAAAATATTTGTTTCAGTGCAAATAAATATGTATTTTAATATGTTTGAATTCTGAGAACTCAAGGTTAAAGTCAAGTGGAAAGCAAAGATCTGATTCTCATACGATTCTGAAGATATGGACAAGGTCATATCATACAAAAAAGCAAAACATATATATAGTTTCCCTACAACTCCACATATAAAGCCATTATCAGGGATAAGTTACTGAAAACTTAGAAAACACCATGTTCTGTATTTACGGTGTCACAAGCTTAACTTATAACACCATTTTTTAAATTCACATTTGTAGTTCTACCAGTGCAACAACTGAGAGCACCTACCCAAAAACCACCTGAAAAACCAGGCAGTGCCACTGACAATGGGATTTATGAGGTGCTGGGAAGAGACCAGTGAGCATCCAGCTCTCTCCCAGAAGCAAGGTACTTTCTGACAAGCAGTTGTGACAGGATCTCACAGGGGTCCCTAAGGCTGCTTGTTGCAAAACACATCACTCCTAGGAGAATACTGAATCCTTCTTTACTCACTACTCCATCTCATAAAGCTCTATTTTGGTGGCTTTTAAGGTGGCTTTTTAAAGATTACATCTGGAGATGTAGATGATGGACTTCCATCATCACAACTACATGTCCTTAAGCAGAATCTCGGCCAACATCTGCTAAAGAACCCTGTTATATGGCAAGCATTGGTGAAGAGGCTATGTTAACATATTTTATTGTTTCTACAATTCTTGATATTAAAATTTATACTAAAACAAAATTATTCCACTCAAGAAAGAAGTAGGAAACAGTAATTTCCTACAAATGATTTATTTCTTGTTTCTGAATACACAAAGAATTCTGAATTATTTACTTGACAAATATGGTGAGCTATTTGGTAAGTTATTGCTCAAATTAACCTGTCAAACTAACCATGTTATGGTATAATGATAATGCATAACTTTGTTCCAAAGATGAATTTATACAAGTGTTGCATCTGGCCGCAGGGGGTTACTGATTGATGAACCAATATTTTGTAATGGGCTGTTTTCTAAGTAGGCGTGTATACACAAGAATGCAAATGTGTCTCCTTGTTCATTGTGATGCTTGGCTAACTCATCAAATAATTAAATTTATCAGATTTGGAAACAAATTTAAAGACTAAAAATAATGACCTCAGTCAAAATAAGAATTAAGACAGTCACTCACGTGTCTTTTGGATTGTGACTAATCCGTACACTATATGTAATCTAAAAATAGAAATACCTTATTAAAACATTTAAGTCTATACTTTCTTTTACCTTTTTCTTCTTTAACTATATCTAACAGGGTCATCCTGTGTTTTTTGTCTCAGAACTAAGGCATATTTTTCAAAGTAATTCTAGAATTGTATTTCATCTTGCTAGATTGAAAATTAACTTGTCTAAACTATTTGTTCAATCACATAGGCCACTGCCTTCATGAGAAAAATGAAAGTAGAATAATGTGAGTACAGAATAGGTATCATGCATCAAGAATTTTAAAATGATTTTTAAAAGAAATAATTGAACATAAAGTGCCTTATTTTAGAAGGCATTAAAACAAGTAAAACGGGAACAAAAATGTATAAACACGTATATTCGTATAATGCATTACTGAATGTCTGAAAGTCCCCTTGAGAGTTATCTTCAACAAGATTTGGTCAATCTGCTGCCCTTTAGGTTTTTGTACTACTATTCCTATATGAGATTAAAGAACTAGGAGGAACAAGCGACATAGGGGTGGTTTTGAGGGTCACACTAAGGTCCCTGGGAAGTCATGCTTACTCCACAGGCTGCACTCTTGCCATGTAAGCATGTTGTTTAGACATTTATCTGCAGAGCACACCTGGGGCCCTTTCACACAAACAGTTATAGTGCTATGATTTCACTTAAACTGCCAAGGTCCTTACCACATGAAGTTTTCATACCACTAGAGCAACATGTTATTCCCAGTCCAGGATTTGTGCTATTGCATGACATCGTCACTAACCAGCTGCTATCACATTGCAATCCATTGGAAACCGTCCCTTTTTCAAGGCTGAAAAAAATCTGTTAATGATCCCCTTTCCCACCACAATCCCATCAGCTGTGGGAGTGCGGTTTCTCAATAGCACTTGATAGTGTTTCTTTCCCTAACTAATCCAAAGGTGGATAAGTGTGGGCATTCCCAGGTTGTCCCTCCCTTGGTTACTCCCATGGCATGGTAAGTTCAAAATCTATTACCTCTCAAATTTCTCCTTTGAGTTAATTTTTTTAAAATTTTTAATACATTTGTAGCATTATAGCACAAAAACGCAATAGTGTGCTGGCGTGTCATGATGCTACAACATTGTTGCACTAGTACAGCTTCTCCTCCGCAAAAAAACAAAACAAAAAACCCTGACCAGTCACAAGCTGTGGGGCAGGCAAAAGGCAGGGAAAAGGATGCACCAATGGCACTGTAATGCAGTGGGAACACTGCCGGCAATAACTCTACTCATCCATTTGAGTTGAAAGAGAGCGGTAGAGATCGTTCAGAACCCACTACCATCATGGAAATGGCAATGCTGGGACTGAAATGGAACAGCACGCTACTGAGGTATGGTGAGATAAGGGCCCATGTCTGTGTTCCATGGAATCTGGGGAATTGTAGTTTGATGAGCCACTAGAGCTCTCAGACTAGGAATTCTAAAGATGCCTCCTTAAACTGTAATGCCCAGGATTCCATAGGATGTTATCATGGCACTTATAATGACATCATAGCAATATAACTGCATAGTTAAAAAAGTACTTGGTAACATGGCATTAGAGGAAGAGGGCACAAATTTCCATGTGTATTGAAAAGCTGAGGGCTTCATTTGCATACAGCTTTCTGTGTATTTTATACTAAAAGTCACCACACTTGGTAAGTTCCATATATTAGGCTATTTTAACGCAGATGAACAATTGTATCCAAATCAATTTCTACTTCACTTCTGTGCATATATCCCAACTTCTGGCTCATAATGACAGTATTTAAGATCATTATTTTATTATAGGGTGGTGACTTTTCTACATAGTTTTAAAAGATTCCACACTAGAAGCTGAACAACAGTGTTGAGTTTTGGTGCAAAAAATTCTCTGAGAACTAATAAAAATAACTGTATTGTAGATGAAGATGTAAAGGATATTTACACATTGTTTCATCCTCTCTAAGGAAGGATGACTCAGTTCATTAAAGAAATGTACATTAAATAAAAAGTGAGTGGCTACAAGATCTTTTTTACTAAGGGCTTTTTCGCACTTTGGGAAGAAAACTGGGCAGTCTGTTATTCACCAGACTGGCGCACTCCCTCCAATGATCCACGCTGATCTGGAGCAGTGCGTGGCCGTGCTACACACTGCTCCGGGGACGAAAATGGCAGCTTCTGGTTGGTGGATGCTCTGGTTGGTTGGAGGCTCTCCACCAACCAGAGAAGCTCACCAGCCAGAAGCCCCCCGGAAGATCTGCAGCCTTGCGCTGGTGCGAGCCTGCAGATCTACACACGAGCACAGCGACAGAGTGGGGTGCACCGGGCTATTGAAAGATCTGTTTTAAGCGGTCTATCAATAGCACTACGAACCACCAGTTCTGGTTGTTCCAAAGCAGGCTGAAGTCCGAAACTACAGAAAGTAGTCCGGACCCTGTTCGCCCCCAAGTGCAAATGTTCTCACTGGAGGACGCGCTGCTCCGTTGTAAAAACAAAATGCGGAAAAGGCTTAAGTGAAAGTGGAAAGACCAAACCTTCTTTGTTTTTTTTCCCCACAAAACATATTTCTGCACAAAATATAATAGCCTTTCTGCAAATAAAGTTCAAGAGAAGTCCAACACATAGGACATCATAGAGGTCTAAACAGGATGTAAGCACAGCAGTGTCATTACGACAGGTCAACCAGCTCCAGGAACGGGTGCAGTTAGAACACTAGCATTAACTGTGCAAATGGACTCTAGGCCACTGCAGAAACCTGAGCGCCCATGTTCACAGGTGAATCCGTGAGTAGCCCAAATTTGCAAAGCTGTGTCTTTATGAAAGTGTCTTTGGGTAACCCTTCAGCACTTATTGAGTACCAAAGAGAAACAGTCCAGTTAAGCACTAGTTCCATAGTAGCTGCAACCATTTCAGGAATAAGAGTTGTATATATTTATTAGACTATACCAAGACTGAAAGTTCTTCCCTTAATGAATCCAAGGGGTGATGCATGTGCAGTGGGATTTAAAAAAAACAAAAAACCTTTGTAATGCCTCCTTAGGGGTGACGGGTAGCAAATCTGGCTATATCACAAGGACTATAACGTACTTTGACTTGTGGATTCATCAGCCCATCTAGTAGACTTTTGGGCTCAGGCACATCCCCATGCTCCAGACACCAGATGGATAATTGCTCTAAACTCCATCCCTGAAATGGGCTATTCACTCACAGTAAGAACAATTTACATACTATGTGTCTTATCACACACTGGGTGTTTTGCGTGTTTGTACTGACTAAGGTCCTTTCTGCAGCACTTCCCATCCTACCATAGGGACAGAAGAATGATGGGACCGCAACAACACTTCTGCATGATGTCATTGTGCTCCCACTCGTCCCCCATCCCCAGGTGGTGCAATTGTGGGTTAAATCATTGACGTGTTTTCCTCATCAATGACACACGACTGTGCCACCATCCCTCACTTAACTGTCCTGCAGAAAAGCAGGAATTGTGATGACAGTGCTTCCTCCACCAGTGCAGCCTGGGAAATACCCAGCCGCACTGCGGAAGGAAGCAGCATGTCCATCGCAGTCCCTTCTACAGGGAGCTGCTCCTGTGTGGATGGGAGCATGGCCATTGTGCTCCCTTCCCAGCAGAGCCACTGCAGGGATCACCACTGGACACTGCTTCAAGAAGGCAGGCTGTGGAAAGAGCCTTAGTTTCATGTTTGATTTCTCATTAACACATGACATCATCCCTCCTGCCTTGTTGGATTACATTCCCATGGTTAATGGGTCATTTCCTTTCATTCATGACAAATATCCATAAATGGCTCCAACAACAATCCTTTTCAATTATTGCTTATTTTGTGCAATCCTTTCATTCCTCTGGAATTCTGATATAGTGGCAGTCATGCGGTGTCAGTGGGCGTTCTCATCTTCCCCCTCCCTATCCCCAAGCTGGATGAGCAGGTGAACAATGTTGCTTTTATTGCATTCCTCAATAGTTTTTTTTAATAATTATTATTTCATTTTTGGACTAATTGTTACACTGGAAGAGCAAAATGCCAAAATGGTGGAAGGGCAGGAAACCTGTGCCTTCAAAATAGTGAAATGCCAAAATGGCTTCATGACAGGAAATATAATGCCAGAATGATGGGAGGAAGTCTTGCAAAATGCTGAAATTTCAGTCAGCAAAGAAAAAAAAAGAAAAAAGTATATAGTGCATATGCTAGGCAACGTGGGCTCAGGAAGGAAGTGGGGTCAGTAAGATGGTGTGGAAAACTTACAGGAACAGACATCAACAAGCCAGTTATTGCACAGACAACGTGATAGTGATTGCTTCTATACCCATATATTTCTGTTCTCCTAAATAACATATGATTGCTGTGGATAACAGGCTGGTGTGATAAAGGTCTGCAGTAAATGAACCATTAGGCATAGTAGTCAAATTCCAAAGCAAGGCAGTATTGCTCCCACTAGTTGCATGTAGTAATCAGCATCTGAAATATGTTACTTATGTAATTTCTGACGTATTTTCACTTGTCTTACTTGGGGAAAAGCTTAACCATGGGTTATGTTTTACAAAGCGTTCAACACCAAAAGTTCTGATCAGCCCTTAAGGGTGTGATAGGAAGCAAGAAAATGTGGTGAAGGCATAAAGAACATTTCTGCAAGCATTTTTTCTGAGCACTTTAATGATTTCTTTTTTCCTTTTGGAAATTGGATAGATAGATCCCAAAGTGTATCCCATTTGCTGACATAAACATTTTTTTTTTAAGCAAAGAACATCTTACAAGGCCTGGTAAGCCATTCCCTGTTTTATCATTCTTTTGTAAGAAGTAATTTCCTGGAGAGGGAGGGTGAGAATTATACTCCTTTGCCTTTAATTGCCTGCACTGGTACTTTGGGCTGTTAGGTGACCTTTCTTTTTATTTAATCAGACAAGTGTCTGGGATGATCTGAGGTTTGAATTAAAATCTTCTTCATTTCAGATTATGCTTTCCTTCCAACATACCATTCCAGAGCAGAACCAGAGCCAAAGTGGGGCACAACTGAAGTTGAAAGAGGGTAGACTCAGGGCCAAAAGTGAGTGAAATTTCAAGCATTGCATAGCACATTCTTTCTTTATCCTTTTTTCTGTTCCTGTCAAACTCCCGATTTTTCTCTCCCACTCCTCTTTCTCTTCAAACCAATTCCACTGTTAGAGTCTATTTATACTACATAATAGCCCACCTATTTATACTACACAGTTACTGCAGTTAGATACCACTTTAACTGCAGTACCTCCATCCTGCAGTTTTTGCGGGTATGTAGACTTGTTTGCTACAGTACTATATGGGAATGCAGTTCTCCCACCTACAAACTTTAACACCTTTGGTTGGAGTTAGAGGAAATGCATTCCCTCTACTGCTCTGCAGCATAGAATCATAGAGTTGGAAGAGACCCCAGGGGCCGTCAAGTCCAACCCCCTGCTATGCAGGAACACACATCAAAGCATTCCCAACAGATGGCCATCCAGTCTTTCCTTAAAAATCTCCAAAGAAGGAGACTCTACCACACTCTGAGGCAGCATATTCCACTGCCGGACAGCTCTGACCGTCAGGAAGTTCTTCCTAAGGTTCAAGTGGAATCTCCTTTCCTGCAGCTTGAATCCATTGCTCCTTGTCCTAGTCTCTGGAGCAGCAGAGAACAAGCCCACTCCCTCCTCAACATGACATCTCTTCAAATATTTAGACACGGTTATCATGTCCCCTCTTAACCTTTTGTTCTGCAGACTAAACATACCCACTTCCCTAAGCCATTCTTCATAGGGAATGGCTTCCAGGTCCTTCATCATTTTGGTCGCCCTTCTCTGGACACGTTTCAGCTTGTCGACATCCTTCTTGAACTGAGGTGCCCAGAACTGGACACAGTATTCCAAATGAGGCCTAACTGATGCAGAAAAGAATGGTTCCATTATCTCCCTCGATCTAGACACCATACTCCTATTGATGCAACCAAAAATCGTGTTGGCTTTCTTGACTGTCACATCACACTGCTGACTCATGTTCAGCTTACATTTTCACAAAACCTGAACTGGTAATATGAAAATTGTTCAGCATTCCCTGAAGGAAAAAGAAACTTCTCTTTCTTTCCAGAACATTACATATGATGCTAGTGATAGTAGTGTTGTTGTTGTTGAAGATGATGATTCAAACTGATAAAACAATGAAAACATAATATGCCAGACATAAGTGTGATTGATAAAAAGAAGGTTCACAATATAGTTGTGGCAGTCCTGGGAGGCAGAAGAACTGGAGACAAGAGAGAGAAAAGATTATGAAATATCAAGACCTACAGAGGGAGGTTCAACACCTCTGTGAAAAGAAAACAACCATGATACCAATGGGATAGGTGCTCTGAGAGCACTCCCAAGTGGACTGACAAAACATCTGAATGATGTTGCTATGCTAACATCAAAAGAGTACAGTTACAAAAAGTGGCACTACTTGGAACATGCTATGTTATTCAATCATATTTCACTTTTTCCTAGATGTTTGAATAGATCCAACTCACTGACAGTCCAAAGCTCAAGTCAAAACACCTGGTAGACTGAAAAAGCAAGATAATAGCAGCAAGGTAATTATTACCTATGTGGAACTCGGTTTCAGACAGTGACCTAGAAATGAACCAAGAAATACAGCAAAGAAGCTATTGAAACACTCATTTAAAAGAAAAATACAGATAGGAGTTCATATCCATGGAAAATCATATCACTCATAAGATGGCAGATTCTACATCTTGCTGATCAGAAAAATACCTCTGTAGGTTATAATAAAATGTAACCACTACATCAGTGTTCATCATCATTTTCCAATGGTAGACAAAGATCTGTGCGCTACAAGGAAAGTCATTAGAAGGGACAAAAATAAGGAAGTACTTCTTGAGGCAAAAAGCATAAACTTCGTCATGAAGTTTATGTCCTATTCAAAATACATGAGATTACACATAGTTCGTTGCTCTTAACAGCTTTCTTACAATGCTTTTGATACAGTGTTTTTATTTTTACTACAAAGTGGCAGCCAACATGATGGTAAATCCATTTTGCCCTATGTAGCCTCTTGTCATGTTATAGCTCCTGACCAGCCCCTAGTGAGCTTGGTTGGCCCTGTCATTAGGTAGAGAAAGGCAACTGCTTCAGGGAGAGATGGCGGAGGAGAACAGCGACAGACTCTCAACTATTCCTTCTGAGTCCCTTAGCCATCCCTTCAACTGGAGAATAAAGATGTCTGTGCTACACATCTGACCTGCACCTAAATTAGCTTGCTGCAACCAGTTTGGGGGTGGGTCGGAGGGAATGAATTTATTTATTTATTTATTTATTTATTATGTCTGTATGCTACCTTTCTCCCAGAATGAGACTATTAATGCTAGTGCTAAAGTAAAGTGTAACTGCTAATAATATTTTGTTGCTGCATATGCAATGAGGAAGAGACTCCATTTTGTCCTTTGCCTCAGGAAGCAAACTGTCTTGGTCCAGCCTTGATAGTAGGCATTACATAAACAACAGCATTGGCTTATGCACAGACACATCTATAGTGCATGTGTGAGGAAAAATAACTCCCCACACCACTGTCACTTAATGACCATAGTGGGTAGTAAGTGGAACTGTGGCCACCATCCAGAAATATCAGGAAACCTTCTACAAAAGCCACTGTAAGCAACATAAATTATGGCCCTTTCCACACCTTACCTTGTTCTGTTGTCATCCGGTGTCATCCCAGTAGTGCCTCTGCCAGGATGGGAGCGTGTCCCCAGTGCTCCTCTCTGTAGGAGCTGGCTGCCTGCAGAAAGGAGCTCAATGAACATGCACCTTACTTCTGCACTGCAGCTGACCTTCTTCCCATGTTGCAGTGGGGATGGAAGCAAAAGGTTGTGCTTCTGGCCGTTCTACACAGCCAGCTGTGATGGAAGGCTCACATGATCGGGGGGTCATTGCTGGAGTTTCTACATCAATGATATACCCCACAATCACATCAGCTGGTGATGCAAGAAGGGCGGGCCCACAATGACATCATGTAGAAGTATCATTGCGGTCCCACTCCTCTCACGTCCCCATGCTGGGAGGCTGCTGTCCTGCAGAAAGGGCCTATGTTATGGTGGACCCATGTATAGACACAAATATTTCTCAGTAGGTGTTCATGGGGCAAAGATGCCAAGGACATCCTAGGATCTATTTGGGAAACTCAGAAGGCAATCTATTCGCCTAACCTTACCCTTGTCCAATATATGAGGCAGAACGTGCCAGTGCTGCTGCCTTTCTGAAACAAAATTCATTTAAGCAGCCTCAGCTTCGGCCACAATTTGTGGTGCAGCAGCTAAAGCATATTTTATTAAAATGGGACTGTTTGAGATAAAATTATTAACAAGCCAAAATGGGTGTAATATTGTTTATATGCTTCTTCCACATTGTTTAGTCATTTCATTGGTTATTTCATCATTCCATTCATTCATAATGTATCACTGAGAAGTAATAACATGTTATGTTCCATTAGCATTATAGGTTTCTGCTTTGAGACAATTTAGATTTGTGGCATGCATGCACGAAACCCTTTTTCCATCAAGCAATCCCTCCCAATAATTTGCTGGATTCATTGTCTCACAGTTATATAATCTCTTCTCTTTGCCAACTGTAATTTTGTAAACCAGATTGATTTTGACCAATAATTTATTACAGATTCGTTCCCCCTTTATGACAGGCATTTTTTAAAAACTGTCTTCCCGTTTTCCCTTTATGAGGTACATTTTTTTTCTCATTACTCTTCCCAGCCTTTTCAGAAATAGAAATAGCTAATATTCTATAGAGGCCATTCTTTGGCCTGCACCGTGTTTGCATAGAGGGAGAGGAAACAGAACCGTTGCCTGAAAGTTAAAGCTTTCCAGGGAGTTAGCTCCTTTGAGCAAAGAATGAGACTGGAGCTAAAAGAAGCAGACTCCTTTGGCCAAGTTGCTGCAGAGAAATGTGTCAACTTAGCATGTTCCATTAAGACCAGTTTTTAATGTGTTGTTGTTGTTGTTGTTGTTGTTGTTGTTGTTGTTGTTGAGTCCTAAACAGACAGGTCTGTAACAGGTAAAACAAACATAGTTTAAAAAAATCACAGCCATACAAAAGTTAAAAAGCAATTAAACCATAATAACATGAAAACCACTTCGGCCATTTCCGCACTAGCCTGTTATAGCGCTATGATTCCACTCTCAAAATCCTATGGAATCCTGGGGTTTGCAGTTTCGAGAGGGGCCGGCTGGCCCCTCCCTCAACTGCAAACCCCAGGATTCCATAGGATGTTGAGAGTGGGATCATAGCGATATATCAGGCTAGTGAGGAAATGGCCTTAAAAACGTAGGAACAACAAATAAAAAGTCCACCACATTATAAAAAGCTCATTTGCCCTTAAAAATCAATTTCTAAAGGGCTACCAGAATATGAAGTTTCTTAACTGCTTGCAGAAAAATAGCAAGAACAATGCCCACCTAGCCTCTCTGGGAGGAATTCTAGAGCTTGGGAGCAGCTATGGAGAAGACCTTCTCTTTTATTCCCACCAAATGTACCTGTGAAGGTGGTGGAGCAGACAGCAGGACCTCCTCAGAAGATCTCAAAATATGGACAGGTTAATATGGTTATTCAAACAACCTGGACCTGAGCCATATAAGGCTTACGGATCATCCCCAGCACTTTGAATTGTGCCCAGAAATGAATGGGCAGGTCTAAATGTTTATTTATTCATTTATGTTTTCTAACTTGTACCTAAGTACAAGTTTTAGGGAAAGGAGTTTTAGGGAAAGGAGCTATATGGAGTTTGACTCACCCCTTTCTCGGTTTAAACAGAGACAGAAGAAGGAAGTGGGGGAGGGAAATCTGTGTGTGACTGCATACGCATGGGAGTTGCTGGCATTATAGAGGCTGGTTGCCCAGTTGAACTGGTCATCAACACCCATCTACTCCCATCTATAATGGAACAAGGGGAAAGATTGAGGGACTGTGTGAAGTATGCTTAGACGCATACTTATACCTATACCTTTACCTATACATGGCACCCCCATTGATCTAATAATGAAAGGATGGCTGTTCTTCCTTCTCCACCGACTACTGCCTAGCCAGCTGAGGACAGCTTGCAGCCCAATTTCTTAGTATCTCAAACCCTCTGTTGATTTCAGCCCATACCCAAGGAAGGAGACAGGTGAGACACAGGAGGGATAGGGCCACCATGCCAAACCCCCCCTTCCCTCTCCCTTCCCTGACCTAGTGTGAACCCTGGGTGCCCATTCTCCCTACCATGCCTCACTGCCCTTCCCCTGCCTCCACAGACATTTTGTTCTTTGTGATTTTTTCACTTTTGCAAGTGTCCTGTGCCCCTAACCCCAATAAATGCTAAGGGCCAACTGTACTTACTTTTGAGAATTTCTCACAGTGAGGAGAAGAATGATAACACTCTTTTTTTTTTTTTTTTTGCTTGCAAGAAAGAAATTTATAAAGCTTTACATCTTAAAGCAGAGTAATTTGGACAACAGTTTTGTGGTGCATAGGATTTGAATTTGTCAAGCTATTTCAGTTTCACTGGTTTTTGAATCCCAGCTTTTGGTTAAAAAAATGAGGTATTAAATAAATAGATTGGAATCAAGTGATTCACCCATTCCTATGGATTTAGATCAATTAATAGAATTCAGATCAATTAATAGTACCTTTAACTGCATTTCAAATTCTACCTTATTTTATGACCAGGAAAATAATGAAGAATGATTTTATATCCTTTCATGTGTGTAATAGTCACATAAGGTTTAAGATTTTGTCCTGCATGATTTGGTTTCGGATTTATAGCATAACTCTATACGTTTACTCAGGAGTGAGTCCCGCTGAGATCTGTAGGGGTTACTCCCAGGTAAATGTCCATTTGACTTTACCTGCAGCTTGTGTCTTAGATAATGACTATTGTATTTAATTCCATACCAATTTTTCTTATTTTAGTTAACTAAGTTAGAAGACACCTCCTCCCATTATGCTTAAATTATTACCTCTTGACTATTGTTTAATATTATCCAAGGGCTTGTCCCTGCTTGAGGGATCCACTGAAACGCAATTGTCTTAGTTATAACCTTGGTATCCTGACAGATTTGGAAATCACATTTTATCAAAGATAGATAATATAGGATGGTAGAGAATTAGAACAGAATTGAATTATGCCCATAAGAAGGTGCAAAAACATAATCTGCTAAAAAAAGCAGCGTCCTTGCTTCATTTCACTTCTCTTTGAAACACTCATTTAGTTCTGAATGTTTGTTAAGCAAGGATCAATTAACCCAGATCTGTGGAAAAGAGGTTTTTTTTTAACAAGAAAGCAGTAGGCACTCTTTCTCCAATGGCTGTACAATGTTAAAGGAAAGATCAACAGCAATCAGAATTGTTGGATTTTTGTGACAAAGACCTGCAGCTTTGTACAGTTTTCAAAATGCATTCTCAGTGTGAGAAGGAATTTCTTCAATTTATTCATAGTTGAATTGCTTTACTCATCATAAAATATTGATAAATATTTTCCCTGGATAAACACAGAAGGTGTATTTGGAAAGAGATTTACACAAGAATGGCTTCTGAGAAACCATCTTACAGTGAGGATATGGGATAACAAACACAACTTCATGACATACTAACGTCCTCTTTTGATACTGTCTCCCTGGTTGCCATCTGAAGGGGTTTTGAGAAACTGTATTCCCTAAGAGTATGGGGCAATTCATGAACAGAAAGCAAAAGAAGAAAAACAGGAGAAGAGAAGAAAGAAAAGATTATTGAAAGGCAAATTAGGTATTTAGCAGTCTACTGTCTTATTTAAAAATAATATAGAGAGAAAACTATTGTTGATTGTATTTGTCATCCCTGTGCTCAACTGTTTTGAGCCTTAAAAGAGCTTTTGTGAGCCACTCTGAAACATTACACATAATCTCCATTTCTCTGATGTAAAGAATAATGTCTTTAGTTTTGTAATCCATATGGTATGTTACCAGCAAATTAGAACACTATGACTAACCAGTGAACATTTAAGACTGTTGATAATAGGGTTGCTCACATCTTTTTTTTTTTAAATGTGCCAGCTTTGAAATCCTCAAGCCTTTGTGAACATTTTCATAGAAAGCACTTGGTTTCCCAGAAGCACTTAATTTCCCAGAAGGTTGTCAAATGCTTTTCCAAATGAAAATGCCCCTGGCACAACCAGGTCACTAAAGAAGAGAAAAAGACTATGGTCATTTCTGCACTAGACTGTTATAGCGCTATTATTCCACTTGCAACATCCTATGGATCCTGGGGTTTGCAGTTTTGGGAGGGTCCGACTGGCCCCTCACAAAACTGCAAACCCCAGGATTCCATAGGATGTTGCAAGTGGAATAATAGTGCTATAACAGTCTAGTGTGGAAATGGCCTATATTATGTCAATGGTGACTTGCTGTTTCCTCTTAGGCAGGTAGTGGGGCTATTTACACTCCAGTTATCATTTTCATCATGATGGGAGGGAAGACAACCTCCATTCCTGATGTAGCTTGCTCCCTCTGCCTATAAAGTTCAAACAAGACATAGCTGCATCCCATGTTTGATATCTGTTCAGCTCTTCTTGATGCAGCGTTCCAGGCAATGTTCTAGTGGCGACCCCTTGCTGTTCTGAGTTGTGAGGTGCAGAACTGTATTCGCACACTGGACCAGTCTTTAAACAGCCCTGCTGAACTACAGGTGAATGGCAGATTGCTTGCATAAGGCAACACTGGATAACAATTTGTGCAAGCACATAAAAAGTGCAGCTGCCAGCATAACTTGGAGCTTTTTAATTTTGCAGAAAGATTTTTCCCAGCTTATTAAGTCAAGGTGAGAATCATACAACCATCAGATGTTGCCAGACCGCAGCCTCCAGCATTCTTCTTCACCATTGAGTATATTGGTTAAGGCTAGTGGGTCCTGCAGTCCATCAACAGCTGGAAAGCCCATGTGTATTTAAAGTACACGTCCACTAATACTTTTATTAAATGGTCTCATGGGCTGGTAGCTTTAGCTATTACATGTGATGATGCTCGATTAAGAGCCAATATTATAAGTGAAAATCAAAAGTTCTTATCTGACCTCCTGAAGACAAAAAGCATCAACTTCAAGGGGGATGGTTAACTTAATTCCACCTGAAGGTAAGTTATGCAAAAAACAAGATATTTGTTCAGATTTTTCCTGAATAAAAAAGAGAAGGAGGTAGATGTAGGTGTTTTCTTAGTGATATATGCCCGTGTGGGCAGAACAATGTGGATATTTTAAAATGTGAATATGCCTAGCGGAGCAATGTATATGCAGAAACTAGCCAATCAGGAAAGGTTAAATGAACTTTTTATGAAGAGATATGCATATTAAGAAAGAGATAAGCATATGAAGAGATAAGCATATTAAGAAAAAATGTGCACAGACTGTGAAAACAGCAAATGCAGTCTCAAAACACAGTACAAAACAAGGAGAAGAAAATGCAGCTGGGATTTGGAGAACCTCAGTCAGATGGAAACTGAGAAATTCTAATATTGATAGGGGATCCTTGTGAAGCTCAGAATGCCTACTGCATGGAAGACTGACCACAGGACAGAGATCCCAAGAAAAAATGAAATGGATTAAGCTTCAGACTTGTGAAAAATGAAATGGAATAAGCTTCAGAACAACAGTTGGTCATGTGAACACAGAAGAGAGGTTAGCATATGTAACCCTAATCAGTCACTACTAACACACAGTTTCTTCTCAAGGATCTGGGAGGGAGTAATGAATCATGGGATGAATATACCCAAATAGTCATATTCCCTCAAGCAGTCCAGCAGTTTGGAAACAGCACCGAGTGCCCCTGAGTTGATTAGAATTTGAGTAAAACTAGTAGAATTACGCAGGTTTTCATAGTTGTCCATTTTGTTTGTTTTTCACATCTCTTTTCATTTCTAAAAAAGATCAGTCTGGATTCAATGCAGCTCTTCCCTTTGAGGTAACCCCTTGTCCATTGTTGCAACATTTGCTGAGATTCTTGCATTCTTATACTATT
This sequence comes from Iguana delicatissima, assembly GCA_948472985.1. Lineage (NCBI taxonomy): Eukaryota > Metazoa > Chordata > Lepidosauria > Squamata > Iguanidae > Iguana > Iguana delicatissima. The sequence goes on from CAOKZL010002428.1 coordinate 43,988, forward strand.
TATATTCCTACTCCCTTGACATTCCCCACCACTAGTTAACTGGCATCACTTTGAAATCACTTATTAAGGTAGGACAACTTGCTCAGCTCAAGCAGCAGATGAAACTTACTGTGCTAGCAGGCTGTCCACACTTTGATATGGTTTAATTGGCAAAATATGATTTAATTGGCAAACTATATTAATTGGCATAAATATAAAATATATACCTGTTGTGGCTACATGGCCATGCTGACCAAGAGGGAAAAGCTGGCCATATGCATGCATTGCAAAATAAGTTCAGGAAAGACCTCAAGACATAGCCAAGTCATAGGCCCTTTCCGCAACTTACCTTTTCTCTGCGCTGGGGTGTGGGGATCGTGTGAGCAGCCTCTTGCGAAAGGCTTTTGCGTCCCTGCTGCTTCAGCTCTGCAGCTGCTACCTGCTAGCAAGCAGGCAGCATGAGAGCTCCTCCTCTTCCTTCCGCAGTGCACCCTAGGATTTTCCCAGGCTGCGCTGGGGCAGGAAGCGTGAGCACCGTGGCTCCGGGGGCTCCACATGCAAGGTATGTTTGTGCAGGGCCCCAGAGCAATGCGCGATCGCACACCATTTTTGGCTCAAAGCCAAAAATGAAATAGTGCACGATTGGTGCCTGCCAGCCATGGTAGCATCAGGCAATTGTGAGTGCGTCGTGTGGATCGCTCCTCACAATCACATGACACTCCAGGGGCCCTTTCACATGGCAAATACCATGCAAAAAGGGCCATAGTCAGGAAATCACCTCTGATGATTCAGCCTTTAAAAGACAATAGCATCTGGGAGATTCTCAAAAGCCAGCTGATAGTCTTAGTTCCTCTTCCTCCAGCTAAGCAAGCTTCTCTTTGGTCCCCATAATTATCCAACAATGACAGAGCTATCAAGGCTACCATGAGCTCTTTGTCACTTAACCCTAAGACCATTAGCTTATTCTGGGCCCCATGGTCCACTCTCCAGACTTCATTCTCTACTCTGCCAGAAAGCCATTAGCACCTTAGTCCTCCAGGCAGAAATAGAATATTTAAACCCCAGTTTTTGGCTAACTAACTCACAGTACACCAGTTGCTGGTCACCACCCTGCTGCTCTAATTCTCATTTGTGTACTGTCCTTAGACCTACACTCAAGCCACATTGCTGCTTCTTCACTGTTCTTCTGGATGGTAAATATCACTCACATCACCCTAAATATCACTAGCTAATACTTTCCTCTCCTTTTCTTCAGTTAGCTTTGTGTGATTTTGTGACTGCTTTGATCTTGTATGTGTGATTGTATTTCCCCCAAGAAAACAAATAGGTTTACTTTTCGATTTCCAGCTGGTTCTTTTCTGCACTAGTATTGGTAGACATAGGTGTAAAAGATCTAGTAATGTTATCCCCACCCACCCACAGGCGTCCTCTTTGAGCTAATATTCCTCAGCTTTTTGTGGAGGTACTAGTATTGTGGGTGGCCCCATGTTTTGGGGTAACAACGGTAAACAGCAGAATAGAGGAACTAAGCTAGAGGATCTAATTGCCCATCCTGGCTCCAAAATCCCAGGACCCACCTAGCAGAGAACTTGAATAAGATCTTCCCTTCTTGTGCCAGAAAATGTGGGCTTTTTAGAAAATATCCACCAACATCCAATAAAAGGTATCTTTGAAGCTCTTCCCTACAAAATGTAGGCAGATTCTTTGTCTATGGATGGCAGCATCCCCATCTGTATGCTTTTTTTTTCTGTTGTGAGGGTAAAAAAAAAGTCCTGTCTTTAAAAAAAAAATTGGTTGGGTCCCAGTATAATCCCAGCCTCTTCACACCGACTTTTCCCTGGTGAGCTCATGGAAAAGATCTAAACAATGCTCCATGTTAGGGTTTGATCCTTTCTATATTGTTCTATAATTCTCTGCCCCAATTCTATCTTACTAAATTGCTTCAAAGAAGTTTTCCAAGTCATAGAACATATCATAGAATCTTTGTGATACTCATTTAAATATGTGTGTGCTAGAATAACATTTCCCAGCCCCACCTTTTGATATTGTGACTTGACATGATAATTACTCTTCTAATCCAGCAACAACAATTACCATACTCTTCTAATCCAGCAACAAAACCTTTTAAATCTGTTCTCTTTGCTTCTGAACCCCTTCCTTGCATTTGTCTGTCTCCTTTCATCCCCAGGCCTGAAGATTAGTTTAGCCTGGGCCACTACATCTTCTGAGAGCTGGAACCCAGCTGAAACGGTACCCTGCCCAAGCTTTGCCATCATGACCCAGTTTCTGAAATCAGCACTTTTCTCTCAGTGACTGCTGTGTTTGAGTTCATTTTGCCCACTTTTAGCAATACCTGCTTCATGGAAATGTATTTAATTCATTTAACTGAGTTGTTTCATTTGCTTAGAGTGTCTTAGACAAGGTGACATTAGTGAGTTAACTGAGTCTCTATGACATATTTTTACATGGATATTTGCTAACCCTTGACACAATTAAATTGTTGTCTTTATTTATTCAATAAAAAATTTCACCCTGAAAAAAAGTGTCCTGTGTGAGGGTAAGTCATTCAGGGTGTCAGGGTCTCCTACTCCCATGGTTCAAAGATCCCTTGTAGATAGATATACTCAGAACGTTTATGAATTCACACACATTCACACCTTATAATATCTCCCTTCTTGATCCATCAATATAAGATTGCCACCTTTCTCTACTGGGTCAATATGTCTGCTTTTAGCAGTGGGAAGTACAAAGAAATGTATCTGCAGAAGCTTTAAGGTAGGGGTCAGCTACTCAGGAGTGAACAGGTGTCATCTCCCCACACGCATACATAGACCAACAAATCCCTCATGGGCCATACAGCTATTCCCACATAACCAAAAATGATGTTGGTGCACTTTCAGTTCCAGAATTTGGCTGGAATATGGCTGATTTTTGCAAATTTGGGAGGAGATTGAAGGTTGTGGGTAGGAGCAAGCGAAGCATTCCACCTGCCATGATACTATGAAGACACTTTTCAGCCCAATGCACACGGGGGGGGGGATTCAGAGGTCTCTTGGAAGCTTTGAGGGCTATTACATAGGCTTCCAGGGGCTGCATGGAAGAGGCAGGCTTCACTTTCACCCCACAAGCCAGCCATTTAAGCAGTGAGAAAGTTCACCTAATGGGTTTCAGTGGGTGATGGGCTCAAACTAAGGAGGCAGGGGCAGTAAAAAAGAGGGCAACTTATTTTTAGATCAGTTTTACAAGCCAACATTTTTTATTCCCCTTGTCGTTCTACAGAGTAGCTTATCCAAAGGCCGTTTTTGCTTTAATGTGACAGCAAGCTAACTTCCAGCTCCACAACTGCACACCATTCCACCCCCCATCTAATTAAGGCTACATAAATCAGTCTGTAAACTAAACTGCACCTGTATTTGTGTAAAGGATAAAAGGAAATCCATACTGTTCTGCCTTTTTCATTAGCCAGCTAGCTATCAGACAAGTTTCCTAGATTGTTCTTCCCTCTCTCTTTAGAGAGCTTTGTTAAAGTAAGTGAATGAACAGATGGAAAAGATGAAGTGTGATGACAGCTGCCTTCCATTTTTAATAAGTCTCCTATAATATATTTGCAAATGCAGCATAACAAATACATAACTTCTTCCATCAGTTTCCATTTCAATTACATTTGTTTAATGCTTTAAGAAAAAGTATACAGAAGCAAAACAAGAAGCAACACATAAGAGTAGTAAATGTATCTCCATATAAACAACTGCCCCAGAGGGAATAGCATTGTTCGAAGCACAGTGGAAGAGATGAGGAAATTAGATGGGGTGATTTTAGGATGACTGTCTCTAGGACAAGTAGCTATCAAGTTACTGAGGACTATTTATACACAAGAGTCGGCAACCATGGGGGAACATTTCCCCCATGCCTCCTTCACAGGCTGTGTGATTGTTCTTGATATAAATGGAAGTAACTTTTCAAAGCAGGTTCCAGGAATCATCTGAAATAGAGTTGATTTCCATGAAGGAATTGGAGTATTTAGCATGGGAGAAAGTTAAACTAATGATTTATCCATCCAGGCAGAAGGCTCTGAGTGTTTAGGTCTTCAAAGTTTGGTTTTGGATCACTGTGTGTTCAACTATCTTTATGAATGAGGAATTACAGCTTTTTTTTCCTGATAGGGTTCTCATGATTGGTGGAGGGGGGTCTGCAGACCCAAGGCACTCTGGGAGAGAGGTCTTAGATTTTGCTTTGTGGCAAGTAATCTACCATTCTAAGTGGTCTGCCAGTCTCAGACACCAGAGTTGAAATAAAATTCAATAGCCTTCACTTCTGAACTGGAAATGGAGGTGGGTTGATTGTTGGTATACATGCCCTTGGACTACGTTCGATTTCAGAAGCTAAGCGGAGTCAAACCTAGTTAAAACTTTGATAGGAGACCACTAGATAATACCAAGAATCCTCAGGTAAGTCTAGGAAAGAGGCTTGCTTAAAACCCCAGGGAATCACTGCCAGTCAGAGTTAGCAATACTGAGCTGGATGGACAAACATTCCGTCTTACTATAAGGCAGTGGTTCTCAACCTGCGGGTCCCCAGATATTTGTAGGCTTCAGCTCCCAGAAGCCCCAGCCACTATGGTCAATGCTCAGGGCTTCTGGGAGCTGAAGTCCAAAAGCATCTGGGGACCCACAGGTTGAGAACCACTGCTATAAGGCAAATCCCTATGTTTTTCACTCTTCAGTCTTGGGCAGCAAAGTGTCTAACCTTGTTCTTGAGAACTTCAGGTGAACAAACTGTGATCTAGGTACAATCCCACTGCTATAAAGCCATCCCACAACCTGTTCTCTTGCTGAGGTTTTGAACTAAGAGCAAAATACCATTTTCAGCTACATCTCTAGCAACAGATGAAGTGGGGATGGGGGTGAGGATGATATTTAATTGAAGAGAAGAGAGGAGGGAGAAGAAGCAAAGATAGACCCGACATGAAAGAAAATCTCAGAGAGGGAAGTGAACACTGCAAAAAATATGAAGACAGAGAAGAATGAAAGAGCAAAGGTTTAATCTGGTAAAGATCTCCATTAATGAGAAGTGATCTTGCTTTTGTTAACTCAAGTACACAGCACTTAGAGAGCAACATTAGACGAAAAGTGGGGTGAAATCTACACGAGGTGGCCAGAGAGACATTTTCTGCATAACACAGAAAATATGTTTGCTAATAAAAGAAGAGAGTTTCTACAACAACAAAATGCTGTTTTCTACCATAGTCATACTTCAAAGGAAATATGTTTTGAAAAAGCACTCCAGGACATGTGTCTTGATGTGCTAATTATTAATAATGTATATTAATAGTGTTCAGCAGGCAGGTCAACAAACTAGTTTTGAACAAAACTGAAAATACTTTACTGTCATTCTAGAAAGAGAACAGTGAAATCTCTAGCATGATCCATTAAGATATGTGTGAAGAATAGCAAGGAAAGGATGCCATCATGAATTCACTGAATGAAATGTACCTCTCAGCTGTCTTTCATGATGGGAAATGTTATTTTATGTATGGAAACTGCTGCATCCTGTACAGAAAATACTGTTTTCTACACACACACACACACACACACGCACAATGTGTAAATTCTGAACAGAAAGGTCCTAAACTGCAAACTCATTAGCCCCAATACTAAAGATTTTTTTTTACTTTTTTATTTTTTAAAATAGTCTTTCCTTCCTCACTTTCCAGCTGAACAATTTCACAAAGCCCCAATACAAAACTTACTTTTGGGACTGCCAATGTGTACCTTCAGTCTTTTGTGGCTGCCCTTCTCATGTGTGTCACAGCAGCTCCTGTAATCATATCACAGAGTATTTCTAGGATTTGAAAAACTTACATTTTTACTGCAATCCCAATGTTTTATAGAGAGGTGCTACTCAAAGTGGTGGTCAGTTGACTGGACTGATCTATGAGCTGTCAGCTGCTTGTCTGTGGCAAGTTTCCAGGAAAGAAAGAGTTGCAGGCAATGGACACAAATATTGTACTAGTTCCTGCCACATAAGAAGAAAAAAGGAAGGAAGGAAGGAAGGAATTTCTAGTCCCCCACTTCAGACAGTCTGAGACACACTGCTCTGAAGCCTCAAGAGGAAATCTTCCTGCACCTAAAAGGGCCATAAACTTACAGTCAAGTATTGGTAGCAATTGCAGAGGCAAATTTGGCAATTACCAATGAATTAAAATGCCACCAAATTGTGGTGGCAGTAGAAGCAGCAGCAAACTTGATATATGCTTGGCCCACAATAGGTTCTAGAGGCAGTCTAATGTGACTTCTCAACCCGAGGAAGTTCCTCACTTTTGACTTATTCCAGTGCAAGGTACCTTATTTCTGCAGCTGATAGCACTCTGGAGAATAGGTAAAACTATGGAATGTTCTTTAACATCTCTATGAGCTTTTGATGTGTAATAATTAGTAATTATTAGATTAGATGGGTAATTATTAAATGGGTAATAATTAGTCAGGAAACAATGTATGCAATGGGTAAGCCTGAGAGGATGCTTTTCACCTTTTATTTTGTCATCTCCTTCAGACGAGACACTCCTGTTTTTTTGTTAATGAGTCATGTAGTGATGTATGAGTTCAGTTTCAGTCTGCAGTTCAACAGCGTCAGCCCATGTTTCCCTGAATGCTTGAGGGCTACAGAGTAGTTGCATCCCAGAATTCTTATGTAGATGGATATCAAGTCTAGAAAGAAATGCAAATAGAAAACACCCTTTATCAACTGGACCCATACATTCCAGCAAGATAATCATCCATGCAAACATGTAAGCATTTGGGGAAAAATATGAGGGGAAAAGAACTTATCAGGGGTGACAACTAGCCTCTCAGGAGACTTGGAGAACTGCAGTGCCAGCACACACCCTAACCCCCCTCCAAAAAAATCTATTTCCCAAAACACCCTCAAATGCCCTCCAGAGAAACATTTTTCCTCATTTTCCCTTGGGCTATTTTAGGCACAAGACAGGTCTTTCATAGAGAGAAAAGGGACTAGGCATCACTTTCTGTTTTCTAAAAAGGCCTCTCCTGGGTCTAAAATGGCTGATGGGGTAATAAGCATGTGGCAAGAATGTCCAAGGCCCTAAGGGAACTGGTGAGCAAAAATAATTTGGCCACAAGAATAGCCTTCGGCGGGGTCATATGGCCTGCTGGCTGCATTTTGCCTACCTCTGTTATAAATAAATGCCAATGGCAGAGCCAGACATGGATCCAACTAGGAGATGGGAGGAACATTGTATATAAGTGTTCACATCCCCAAGAGAAGGTGAACTAGAAAAACTCTTTGCATGCAAGGCCAACAACTGCAACCACTGAAGACAGAGACACATAATATACTGGGTTCAGTCCTCTTGGGTAAAAAATGTCATCTGAACAAGGTAGTGGAGGCAAAGAGGTATCAACGCTTCTATTGATTAAGTGAAAAGGAGCTCTGAAGAGCATGCCTGCCCTTTTGTTTCACCTCTCTGTTTATTTCTTTGATTTTATTTTCTCAAGGCTTTTTTTTTTTTGCTTCCTTCCTGCTTGCAGAGGTCATTCCCCCTTCATTCCAAAGGTTAATTAGTCCTTTGTCTGGGGAGACAGCATCCATGAAGCAGCTGTCTCAGGATGGCTCACACTCACTCATGAAAGCCAGCTATTTAGGGGCTTTTTTACCAGGAGCTAGGGAACCCTTTTTAAAAAAAATAAAAAAACTCTCTCTTTCTTTATCCAAGATGGATTTCTTGGAACAATAATTATAAGGTTTTTTTTTCCCTTTTCTTCTGAGTATTTTTCTCCTGTTTACCACCACGTGCTCAAATTGCACTGGCAACACTGTACTCTGCTTGATATAGATACCAAATACTTCTACAAAAGGTCTCTTCAAGTTCCCAGTGGCACCCTTGATGTCTTGGGATTTATACCATTGTTGTTGTTAACTGCCGTCAAGTTGATTTTGACTTATATTGACCTTATACCATGTGACATTATATCACATCACTCCCAAGTGCAGTTGGTGAGAAATAGAATGTGACTTTCTTCACAGTTTTCCATCAGCAGTACTCCCCAAAGAAAGAGCTATGTGATATTACATTCTACTTCCTAGAAGACTTTGGGATCTATATGACACTACATTGTTCTCATGGGATTCCAGAAAGTGCTGTCACCAAAGGAGAGGTTTGCACCTCTGTGAGTGGCAGAGGTCTTTTTAAAAGTTTTAAATGTTATGTGAGATAAGGATAACCTCCCTCCTTCAAAAATGCTACTAAAATTTCTCCCATTCTTTCCAAGAGATCTCTAGAGAATAAGCTTCCAATTTCAAGGAAGAAGTATTTTATCAGAAAAGCAGAGTGAAAATTTTTGCCCCAACCTAAATAGAAGTATATGTAAGTAATCAGTTAAACACAACTACTGACTGGTAATTAATTGTCTCTCCCAATAAGTAAGATATAATTATAATACTACCATATTACCATTGTATTATTGTTATAACTTAATGTGGAACAATCTCACTCCTTTTCTTCAAAGGTTACTTTTGTAATTTAAAGAATGTGGGCTTCCTAAATAGCAACATAAGAATATCACATAGCTTGAACAGTGGCTTATACTGTGCCTCATGATGTTGAGTGAAAAGTAATCAGATTTTTTTAAAAAAAAATAACTAAAACTTAAATATTTGAAGGTAACTTATCTTTGACAAATGAAGAATGAAAAGTAACTTTCAAAAAACTATAACTCTAATGGTAGGTAACTGTTGAGGGAATAGAATGAAAACTACAACTAATTTTACTGGTCAGTTGCAACTTCCCAAGTGCCGCTTCATAATGACTGCAGAAAACAAAGGTCTAAATCCTATGTTCATTCCAAGTATAGTCAATAAAAGCAAAATTATTGAGTCTATAAAATTTACCTATGTGTTGACTCACCATTCAATAGTTAATGCAATGAGTCAACTCTAGCTAGAACTAAGCAATAGAATGCCGGCTACCCTAAATACTGAGGGATCCATACCCATAGAGTTTAGCTGCAGAGCAGGACACAACTGAAACAGTTGCACTAAAGACATTTAATACTCAGGCAGAATGCAGTGGGGGACATAGCAATAGAATCTTCCCCATGACTTCTCCATTAAGCGGACAACATGGATACAGGACAGAAGACATTGGCCCTTTCTGCACAACAGGGCTCAGTGAAGTCCTTTAAGTCCTTTTGCTGCAGCCTCAGTGGGGAGGAAAACCATGCCAGGAATGCTCCCCTCTGCACCTCACCTGGTTGCTGTGGAGGGGAGTGCTATGGCCCTATCTCTTCCCTTCCGCAGCACAGCCAGGCAGTTGCCATTGCTGTACTGGGGAGGGAGGCATCGCCAGTGCACTTCCGCCCTTCAGTATGGGCAGGAAAGGCAGCAGCGTGGCACAATGTTAAGTGTAAAATGGATTTTTTCCATTTTACAAATATTGTACACGTGCAACATGCAGGGACAAGATGGTAACGGGACTGCAATGGCATCTTGTAGAAGCACAACCTGCATAGCACTGCCATCATGTCCCAACTGTGCAGAAAGCACCATTGTCTCTTTTCCTGCACAATAACTTGCAACCCCACTGACAGTACAAAACACTGGATTGCCCTTCCAGATCTTCCAAGAGCATATTTGAGCACTAACAAATTAAGACTAGGGATGGGCCAACCGAATCCTCAAATCTTTGACAGGGATTTGAGATTCAGGAATCCAAATCCCTGTGCCAAAATAGGCAAACGGAATCTTTCGAATCCACCACAGTTTGTTGGAGATCGGGATGCCTGAAAACTTGGGAGACCGGGATGCCTGAAAATTCTGGACCAGGATGAGATCCCGCTCCTCACGTGTTTCCCCACCCGATGTGGGCACAGGTGATTGGCCAGCAGACCAGCATAAAGCCTCGCATGCACTGGAGGCTGCCATTGCTCCCTCCTGCTGCCTGTGCTCCTAGTGCTGCCTATCCCTGCTGCTGCCACCTCCTTCCGCAAGGTAATTTTGGGATAGGGATTGGGAAGTGAAGGACAAAGGAGCAAAACTGAATTTGTGTGGGGGTCTAGGAGCTTGTGGGAATGTCCCAGGGGGTTCCAAAGACTGCAAAAAGGGGTTCGGGGTTCCATGCAAGCTGTACCAGCCATGCTTTCCCCTTCACCAGCTTTCTTTGATCAGTTCTGGGACTAAGATTGTCATGATGCCACTTCCTCTCTTAGTTTCTATATCTTGAATACATGAATACTTCAGTTAATCTGTTTTGAAGCTCCCTTTTAGAAAGTCTTTTTATGCTTCTCAACCCCTTGTCCTCTTTTTCCTCTGTCTAGCTGCACATTTATAAGCAGCATTGCCATTGGAAGGGTTGCAAAGGAGAGCTGGAGAAACACCGACTTTTGGTCTCGTGTTGCAGCAGCGTGTCTGTGGTAACAATGAATACCAAAAAATCTGATTCTAAAGGAGGAGTGTGTGTTGCCTACAACAAACAAGGTGAACAGTAGCTGCCTCCAGAATCGTTTATTGAGCATGCATTAATCTGTATTATTTTGTTATTTGAGACTGGAGGGTAGGGATTGGGAATTGTTGAGACAGGCATAGAGATTTGACTTGAGTGTCCTTTGTAGGACTTGAGGGTAGAGAATTGACTGGACTAGAGGCTTGTGTGTGAGTGCGTGTGTGTGTATTTTTAAGTGCTTTCTTTGTTGCAGGACTTGAGACTTGGCTCTTGAGTCTGCAGGGTGCAGAATTGAGATTGGACTAGAGGCTGTTTGTTTGTTTTAAGTTTTAAGTGCCTTCCTTGTTACAGGACTTGAGACTTGACTGGAAGGTACAGTCTTCTTGAGATTTCAAGGACAGCTGAACATTTCTTTGCATCACTCCCTTGCAAAGCTCTTTCATACACAATTCTGGGGTTTGTAGTTTTACAAGGTGTCACAGCCTTCTCTGCTGAAGTGTGCTGGCGCAATCATCAAACTACAAACCCCAGGATGCCAGAAGGAGCTATGCAAAGAAAAGCTAGTTTTAACCTGGATTGTCTCTGTACTGTAATATGTGGCCCTGTTCACACAGGCAGGAAAATGTGGTATTAATCCACATTTTCCTGCCTGTGTAGAAAGGGCTTTCATGTCGTTTTCAATCTGGGGATATCCTGAGGCAAAACTATGACAATTGTCCTGGCCAGATTTCTTCAGAGGGAGGTTTGCCTTTTCCTTGGCTTTTGCTAAGGCTGAGAGAGTGTGTCTTGCTCAAGATTATCCTTTCCTTTCATTTTTAAACCCTTTTTAAAAAAAGGATTTGAAAGATTCGAGATTTGTGAGATTCATGGATTCTCAGAACCTTCCAGGGATTCAGATCCAGATTCAGATTCAGGAAATTCTGGATTCGTCCCATCCCTAATTAATACCATATAGATAGATGCAGTCATTTCTTTCTGGATGTTTCATTTCCAAGGGACCCTGTTCTGAACAATGGCTCTGGCAAGGAAATCTGTCATCCTCTGAAATGCATCCATAATTCAAGCTCCTTTCCACTAAAGCCAACCACAATGGCCATGCAAAGAGATGACTTCCCTGGGGCTAAATAACTGGAAACAGTTTGCCATGATGACACTATTAAACAACAATATTCAAGGACACGTTTGGACAACAGGCAGATTCTATTTTTCAGTGTCTAATCATTCAGCTAAGGATCATAAAATCAACTGACTCCAACCACATGGCTGGGTTCATTCTTTGCCCATTGTTCTTTAGGGGAGTTGTCATAACTTTTCCTTGACAGCTCAGCCTGATACCAAGAAAATGTCAAATGGTACAATTTATTCAAGGGTTTTAATGTTGGCCCAAACAGGGAATGTTTTGGAGAGTCAAAATGATATTTTCTTCTTGATGTACAGACTTCCATAAACATGAAAGTACAGTATGAAATCACAGTTTATAAGTTAAACTTGGTGAAGAGAGTATCTAAGCACTTTATCAATGGTGTAGTCTTGCCCTTTTTCTGCTACAAGCCATCTAATCCTGCAGGCATTTTATCTTAAGGGTTCAAAGCTGTCATTGATTTCAAGATAGCTTCTTGGCAACAGTAGGACTTGATTGTAAGATAAGAACTTCCAAAAGTAACCTCTGTGACACACTACAGTGTACTGCTTGAAGCTGCTTTCAGCTCATTTCTTTGACTGTCATCTGTACAAACCTTTAGAAAAACTTTTGAAAAGTATTAACTGGAATTGCTGTGTGTGCTGTAAACTATGGCCCTTTTCGCACGGTATTTGCCATGTGAAAGGGCCCCTCAAGCATCGCACAAATGTGAGGAGTGGTCCACACGATGCGGTCACAATCACGTGATGCTCCAGGGCCTAGCAAGAACCGCTCACACACTTTTTCATTTTTGGCTTTAAGCCGAAAATGGTGCACGATCACGCATCGCTCCAGGGCCCCACGCACACTTGCCATGCATGCGGAGCTCTGGAACCGCAGTGCTCGCACTTCCTGTTCCAGTGCAGTCGAGGAAACTCCCAGGCTGCACTGTGGAAGGAAGAGGTGAGGCTCTCACATGAGTGGGCAGCAGCTGTGGAGCTGAAGGAACCGGGACGCGAGAGCCTCTCATTGGAGGCTGCTTGTGCAATCCCCACACCCCATCTCTGTGAAAAGGTGCGTTGCGGAAAGGGCCTATATCGAGGTGACTGCCAAATTCTGTAGTTCATGGATCTGTGTGTTTGTCTGTCTTCTAATAAATTGCATCTAAGCCACAGAACAGCCTTCTATGGCTTAGTTCCCTCCAAATATATTGGACTATAATTCCTAGAATCTCCCAGCCATTGACAATAGAACTTGAAGTCTAGAGGGCCCTAACTTTGAGAAGGCTGCCATGTGGGTCATATGTGGGTCATGGGCTGCATTTTCATCATCCACTCAGGGTTACAGCAACTAATTATCTACTGTATATGTGCCTTCATATCCTCTATCTACTTATGGCAACCCCATGGAATACTCAGAAGTGGCTTGTTGTTACCTTCTGCTGAAATTTATTTTACAGCACCTGGTATCCTTTGGTGATCTCTCATCCAAGTAATAAGAACTGACCCTGCTTAGCTTCCAGGATCAGATGGGATCTGACGCCTACAGGTTATTTAAGCCCTATATGGTCTATTTTGTTGCTATGTACCTTCAATTCATTTTTGACTTATGGTGACTCTAAGGTGAACCTATCACAGGGTTTTCTGGGGCTGAGAGTATGTGATGCACCCAAGGTCACCCAGTGGGATTCTACAGCTAAGTGAAAAATTGAATCCTAGGGTTGTAGCCCAATGCTCAAACCACTACACTGTCTCTCTACACTCCCTGTTTATTAGAGCCATTGTTTATAGTATCAGTTCCAAATTTGGAAAAACTTACAGTGTGTAATGGTAGTTTTTCTTTCCTCTTTCTATATTTTCACAGAATCATTTTCTTCCTCAAAAGAAAATGAGTTTTAAAGGTGGGAGGAATAATGTATGTATACTGGAATCCCCTACATGGTGTCTAATAATAAAAAAATTATAATATTAATTATCTTTTAAAAAATTTAGTCAAAAAGTGGCAATCTGATTCCAACAGCCACAGTGGTTTTTTATTATATTTCTTTTTTGCTCTCAGATTTTCTCAGTCCTAAGAGCATAGTCATTTTATGGTCATTGACAATGATGTCTTGTCCTCTTGACACATCCTTGAACTGCTCATTTTGCTTCTTCTGTCAAAAATCACAGGAATTGCCTTTCTTATTTTCCATGAGTGTTAAGCTTTAAGAACAAGATTCATCTCAAGAAGTGTATACAACCATTTGCATCTGCCTATGGTTTATTTCCTTTTCAGACTTCAATCCCATTACATACATATACCTGGAGGTAACTCCAGCTGAATTCAGTGAGATCGATTTCTAGGCAAAGCTGTGTAGGCTGTTGCTGTTAATTAATGAATGGCAGTTCTGTCATCCAGTACATGACAGCCTGTTTACAAAACCAAGAAGCATGCAAGTGTACAACATGACTAGAATTTGGAATGAAACTTAATTGTCAAATGATCAAGAAATCATCCGGAGTTATACTCTGCCCTGAAGAAAACTGCTATGCTGATTGTGCAACAATATTTATTTTCCCAATGTGTTCATATTTAAAGAACTGACTTAAGAAATGAATTTCTCCTGTGGTGCACTGAGAGTAAAGTGCAGTGTGCTCATTTAATGTAGTCACCTTTACATTTGGCATACTTCCCTTTAATTACATTATACAAAACAAAGGCAACAGCAGAAATGACAGATCTCTTTTATCTTGCATACTTTTATTCTTGGTAAAAGTCATGGCATACTTCCTTTGAATGTTTAAAGACAAACTCTTTCTATCTGATGAATAGCTGCCACAAAGTATGGGCAGAAAAAAAAATCAAAGTAGCAACTTATCTTAGTCCAAATTTCGTTGTCATAACCACAAAGTAATTAAAGAATACATTGACTAAAGATGACAGCAGGGAGAATATCCTTTCCTTTGAGGTGTTGCATTAAAACTGTCAAAACTGGTTAATAAGACATCTGATTTTGTATCATTTCCAAGTTTCACAGTTAACATATGATAGAGCAAGAGGGACAGAGACACTTCTGAATGTTCAGGAAAAATAGCACATAGTATCAGATCAACACATTAGGTCCAACCCAAGGATCCTCTCTTGAGGCAGCTGGCTACGACACTTAAGTAATCACGTTTCCATGTTTGGAATAAAAATTTCTCTGTCTAGTAATGTTGGCTATCTTACCAGTGTCATGTCCCTGGAAGATTCATCTCCAGCTCAGAATATACATGTCATCAAGATACCCTAAGATCCACAGTTGTCCGGGATACCTCAGTGCCCTAGAGATTGGACAACATGTCCTAGATCTCCTTGCACCTTGGACACTGTCAAAGACATTCTCAGCAAGCTTCTAGGTACAAGTGGCTATTGCAAATATTTCCAAGAAGCATGTGGTACATTTCTGCAGAAGACACATCATGGAAAATTACATTTCCTAGTATCTCTCATATTTCTAAAAGTTCCATTTCAGATATGAAGCCTAAAATGGACTTGACTGTTTAATAAGCTGTATGTGGATCTTTCCTGAATATTTCAGCAGTACGAGCTCTCAGATAATCTGAGATTTTTCTGATGGTAAATTAGCCAGTTGACTAGTTTCTGGTTGTTGTTGTTGTTGCTGCTGCTGCTGCTGTGTCTTCAAAATGTTTCCAACTTAGGCCAATCTTGAGGTAAATCTATCATGGGGTTTTCTGGAGATAAGTGTACATGATGCACCCAAGGTCACCCAGTGAGTTTCCATGGCCAAGTGAGGAATCGAACCCTGTTCTGCAGGGTTATAGTCCAATGCTCAAACCACTAAAGCATACTGGGTCTCTGGTTGTGACCCATACATGAGCTTCACCCATCACAGTGCTTTTTCCATCACATTTTGCTATGCCCTCTCTGTTGTTATATGGAAGTTACAATGTGAGAAATTTTTTAGATGCTTTCCAAGACATAATTGCTTAATCAAGCTTTGGGTTCCCTATTGGAAGAAAAGATGGCAAATAAATTCAATCAATCAATCAGCTTTTTCACAGTGTTTTTGTGATTTTTATAGTTTTTAGACCTTTATATGCTATTTTATCATTTTACAGTACTTAGACATAAGACAAAATACAATTGCTTATCCCAACTGGAGTAAACTTATAGAATTAATGGGATGTACAGAGGTGTTACTCTACCATTCAGCAATTGAGCCAGTCAGTCTATGCAGGCTGGATTTAGGCCATCATTTTGTGACAAGAGATATGGAAATTATTCAGATAAACAAAAATAAGTTGTGAAAAAAGTCATCCAGGGACTATGCATGACAGACAGCCACATCCAGGAAGGTCCTCACCCTCAGAACTTTCTCAATATGCTGAAAATGGGGGAAGCAAAATATCCTCTGGGAGAATCTGTTTCCCACTGAGCTTCTTAAACTACAAGCCATTGTTGTGAGAGGTCCTCACTTCTCTCAGACTGGTGTGACAGTTCCCTATCTGATAAGACACCCTGTCTTTTCCATACAGTTTCGCCTCCCCCATAACCCCACTTCTGTGTAAAAGGGTGAGGGTGTCCAATATTTATTTAGAACCACTTAATAATTTTATGGTAGTGTGTTTTCTGTGTTGCTTACCACTGTAGACAACTCAGTTGAGTCAGTGTTTACAAAGATAAACTGTAACATTTCACTTTTTAAAAGTTATTTTTGTTAGAATAAATATACACAAGAAAGAATAAAACATGGATAACAAAGAATACAAGATACAGAATAAAAATGGAGACAAATGAATAAAGAAACATAAAAAAAATACAAATATTAGACTTAAAACAGACAGACAATATATAACCTAATCGTTTAACAAAAAGAACTTTTCTACATGGTGGGAACACAGCTTACATTAACATTCTTCATTATATACCATTATATACCTTTCTTAGCCTCTCAAAAAGAAAAAGATAAATAAGAACCTAACGAACATTTTACTCCTTTCTCTTTTTAAATTGATATTTCCTTCACATGAAACAACAAAAATATATTAAAGAAGTATTTTTTTCTTCCTAAACATTTCAGCATCTAATGACAATTGGTGAATATATTACTATTACATTAATCATAATAATATATGTATATGTATGTGTATATGTGTGTCTGTGTGTCTGTGTGTGAATAAATATAAATTAAGGCATAGTTATCAGATAAATGTCCTTTCCCTAATGATGACCAAACAAATTAATAACCCATTTAACCTAGTAAATACTGTTGATAACGAATTAGTCTTTAAACCCAACTATGGTTAATTTACGATATCTCCATTAAAAAACCTCCTGAAGCAATTCCCAGTCTTTAATAAATTTACTATGGCTTTACCATTGAGAATACAAGTGCGCATATCCATTTCAGCAATGTCTATTAATTTTTCAGTCCTCCTTTGGTGAGGATTTTAATGTTTCCCAATATCTTGCTAGAACTATTCTAGCAGCTATTATCACATACCAACCAAGTCTACTAATTTCATTGTCTGTTCCTTTATCAAACTTCTAAAGGTCTAGTAGAAACAATCCTGAGTCTCAATCAAGCCTCCTTTTAAAGATTTTCTGCATTTTCACTCCCATCATATACCAGAATCTTTTAACTCTGTCACAACTCCATCATATATGAAAAATGTTCCAATTTCTTTTCCACATTTCCAACATTTATTACTTGTACCTTTATACATTTTTGCAATTCTGTCTGGCCAGAGATATGAGCTTTGTATAATTTTCAAAAAGTTTTCTTTTAAATCATAACATCTTTTCTAAATGTTCTTTTTCTTTGGAATTAACATTCTTCATTAAAATCTTTGTTTTGGTTTCATTAATTTTGTAATCAGCATTTGTGCAATTTTTTTGAGTATATTGTTGAGAAAGTCGATATAAGAAATTGGCTCTTCCAGAAAAATAATAACATCATCAGACAATGCTTTAACTTTATATTTATCTTTACCTATTTTAATACCTTGCGATTCTCCTTCGTTCCTTATTTATCTGAGTAAAACTTCTAAAGCCAAAATAAATAGCAGTGGAGACAGAGAACAGCCTTGTCATTTCCTTTTTCAATTTTAATTCTTCCCATCAGTTCTCCTTTAATAATCAATTGAGCATTTTGTTCTTTATCAATAGCTTTAATCCATGTTTAGAAGTTTTTCCCAAATTTCCCAAACTCTTATTTTCAATTAATATTATAGATGGCTTTCTCAGCATCCAGAAAAATCAGGGCACCTTTCTTCTCATTATGCAATTCATAATATTCTATAATATCCAATATTGTTTGTATATTATTCCGCATTTGCCTTCTGGGTAAAAACCCAATTTGATCATCGTATATGTAATTTTGTAAAACTTTTTAAAACTGATCAGCCAAGATTAATGTAAAAATTTTATACAGTTCATTCAAGAGAGATATGAGTCTATAATAATTCAGTGTGAACCTGGCCTGTCCCAGAGCCTTCCTTAATTTTAATTTTACAATGACATCATTTATTTCCGTTATGGAAATTGGTTTATGGAGTAATTCTCAATTTTCAGGGTATATTTCAGAAAGTTGCTGAGATTGAAGATAGGCTTTCATATCATCTTGATTGATTGATTGTATCTGGTATAATTAGTGAAAAATTTGTAGAGCAATTTTTTGATATCTTTCAATTTGATTGTCCTATGCTCAGCCTTTTCTTTTCTTTAAGTATGCTATAAACAAGCCATTGGCCAGCTTTAGTAAAATGTTTGGAATTCTTTTCTCTAATGTATCATATCTTTTTCTCTGTTTCTTCAATTGTTAACATGGAGAGTTGTTTTTGCAAAAGTTTTAAATTTTGAAGAATATCACTATTTTTAGGAAATTTCTTCAAATTTGTTCCTAATTATTTTATTTTAGTCATCAAGTTATCCATTTTAGTCTGTTGCTTCTTTTTCTACTCAGTATTTTTCTGTATGAAAATGCCTCTCATCACAGCCTTAGCAGTGTCCCATACTGTTCTGTCTGTCACTTCATTGTGTAGATTCACTTTAAAACATTCTTCCAGTTCTTTTGTACATACAGCAAGTATCTCCTTTTGTGAAAACAATTCAGTCTCCATCTCCTTTGTGTACAGCATAATTTAAGATAAATGGTTACTGGATTATGATCTGGGAAGGATTTAGCTAATATGTTCACTTTTTTCAATTTGTTAAGAAATTCTTTAGAAATCCAGGTCGTATCCATTCTAGACCATGACTGATGGCAATCTTAATTTAAAAAGTAAAATCTTTAGTATTAGGTTCTTGTGTCTCCAAGCATCTGCTAATTGTAATTCTTCAATTAATTGAAAAAACAATCTTTTGGAAGTTTCCCTTGTGATTTCTTTCATAACCACTGAACACTTTTATTCAAGCTTGGATCAACTACTCCATTCAGATCACCTAATAAACAGTAATTTTCATATTGGAGGTTTCCAATATCATTTTTTCAAAAGATCTTAGAAAAGATATTCTTTCTGTCCAAGAGGCGTATGCCCAGTCAAAAGTGTTGCTTTCCCATCTACTGCAATCTCAACTCCTATATATTGACCGGCTTTAGCTCTAAAAATTAATTTAAGTGACAAAGAAGATTTCACATACAAAACAATTGTCTTCTTTTGACTAATGTGGCTGAAATAAATGTTGCTCCTATGTTAGGATATATTAAGAATTTCAAATCTTTTCTTTTAATCTGAGATGGTCGTCCTCTTCCACCGAGCGCAGAGATTCAGGAGGGATGCACATGGAGCAGTGAGGGAGGAAAAGGACACCCGTCTAGCCAGCCAGATCAGCTGAATCAACTCTGCCGATCAATGGGGTGACAGATGTGGCAGTCAGATCGCCCCCACATCCTCATTTGACTGAGACTCCAAACTGCTTAGGGCTTTAAGTGTCATTAGCAAAACCCTGAATTCAGATCAGAAATATATTGGCAAGGCAGCACAGTCCCTTTAGAACTGCTTTTATATAGTCTCTACAGAAAAAAGAGGAGAAAGATGGTGGCAGCGAAGTAAGGAGTGTTTGTTTTGACTCTTCAAAAATTAAGCCTTAAAAGATAAGAACCTTAGAATTGGATTTTAGAATTGGAAAGTTTTGGAGACTAACCATAGGTCATTTGACTAGAGAGGAGCTGGATATTTTATATTTTGAAACTGAGACTTTGAAGCTTCTTAAGTTCTTTAAGTTCTTATCTCTTCCACCAAGTGCTGTTTGGACTGATAGTGCAAGTTATAATTGCACTAAACTCCTTGAAGTTTTGTGGAGTGGATATTTCTATATCAACAGTATGATCCAAAAATGTCAAAAATTACAGCGAGAGATAATGGTTGGTTGGAGACATTGCCGCTGATATTCAGTAAGTCAGTCCTTGTGCCTACTTTTCTCTGTATGTACTTTTGTCATAATTTATTTGTCCACTCTGCATACAAACCTATTGTAACCAAACTGAGATGTGGGAGATGAAAAAAGAGAATAACTGGGATAAATGCTGATGGCATGGTGTTTACCAGAAAGATGTACAAAGACCTAGGAATTACATCTACCTTGCAAAGTAGTTCTCCAGAACCTAAGAAAAGGCAGAATAAAATCACACAGTATTTCCAGCAGAAGAAGGAGAGTGTTGAAAATGTGAGTGCAAATGTGCTCTGTGAATCTTTGCAGAATGGATCAACCTCTATACCTCCTGTATTGGACTGGTCAGTAGATCTTAAAGGGACGATACAAGAATGCAGGACTTTAGGATCTTCATTAGACCTGGCCACAGAGCTGAACCTTACAGAATATATGTCTATTATGACAGAATCACATCAGGTGGATAAAGCTGAAATGAGGGACAAAGAACTCATTGAAGACCTCATGCAGAGACAGATTATTGAGCTTGCTTATAAGGGGTCAGCCTCAAAATATAAATCTATTTCTACTCAAACTGAAGAAACAGAACTAAGCAATCTTCAAATTCAGGGACAACTCCTTATGGTTTATAGTGAATTAGCTCTTATCAAAAAATTTCTTTCAGAAAGTAATGGACTGTTAACAATACTGGTTGAGAACTATATAACTCAAGAGATGAGATCAGGACTAGAAGGAGCTGACAAATACCCCACGTGAATGCAGCTGGAAACAAAGAGCACTGTAAAGAGTCATCCCAAAGATATTAATAAAGGGACACATAAAAGAGAACATAAAAAGCAGAAAAAAAGTAAAAGCATTAAAAATATAAGTAAGCAAGCAAATAAAGCACACTGTTGTCAGTCAAAGTTGCTAAAGAGGCTGATTAAATTGCTAGACATATATGCAAACTCAAACTCAAACTCAAATTTGGATCTAAACAAGCCCTCTCAGAGGACCTGTAAGAAGAAAAAGAGAAAAAAAAAGGACCAACCAATGTTACAAATTCACACCAAATACCAGAGGAAGAAGGTGTGATAGAGGAAAAAACAACAATTGCCTCCAATGAGAAGGAAGTGCAGGATCCATGGGCAAATGTACTTAGCAATATAGGGAAGATGGAGGACAACAATTGTAACACAAATTTAAGCTCAACACGTCATCACATAAAGCCAACGACAGATTTTTACTCAATAAATGCTTGGAACCTGGTGATGATTCCACATAAAATGGATTTGCCAACTATCCTAAACCTAAAGATTTTCTTGCACAAAAAGAATGTATACTACATTTCCTGCACATTTTAAATGCTTTCCTCTCAGGATCAATGAGGTTTGATGATATTGTTTACATAGAATATCTGTATTTTTTTATATAATTTTTTAATTAAATATAAATTTTATTGTTAATTGCAAAAAAAAGGGGAAAAAGGGGGGGAAAGAAAAAAAATAGAAAATATACAAACATCCATGACAGCATACTACAGAACAAATTCATCTTACCAATAACAAAACAGACTAATAAAACTAAAAACAAACCAACAAACAAAACAAAACAAAAACCACAACATTACATTACATTTAATACCTTATTTTACACTAATAATCACATTCATACTTACAATATTTCACATTCTCTCTACTTTCATCCTTTGACTTCATTTAACATCTCCGGGGGCGCTACTTTACCTTTATTCCTTTCTATCTATCCTGCTCACTCATATTTTCACCTAAATTTCGCAGAAAATAAAACCACCTCTATTCGGCAAACAGTGTAAATTTCTCCTTCCATAATAATATAAACCTCATTCTTATGTCTATATCTTTTAAAAAAAACATTCTAAATGAATCTAGGGTCTGCACTAACTGAAATATCAACTCCACTTGGACCCATTATTACTTAATGTAATATTTTAACTTAGACTATTTTTACCTATCTACTCGTCTTATCCTTCTTCCTTGTCTTTATTTTAGTAATATTAGTAATATCTTAAATTAACTTCTTTCCATCACTAAATCAACATTTCTTTATTTCTACCTTCTATATCTGTCTTTATATATAACTCATTGATTATTTCGATTGGAGGAAATTAAGGATTACCTTATCTTTTCATTCAAATTTTCACTTTCTTTCCCTGATCTTACTTATCTTAATATCTTAATATTATTTAAACATATTTATATTTTTATAATTATTCTCTTTGTGTTCTTTATATCTACTATCATCCTCATTAAATCTCTTAACGTATGAAATTAATAATACAATCCTGTCAGGGCATGTTCACTCCATTTCTTCATCCACCACTGATTCAAGATTTCCCATTCACGTTGAAAACTTTCTTTCAACTTGTCTTGCAACATCCATGTTAGCTTATCCAGCTCAGCCAGTTCATAAACTTTATATATAATTTCTTCTTGGGGGAGTATATTCTTGTCTTTCCAATATCTTGCATAAACAATCCTCGCTGTATATATAATATAGCGTAAAATTCTTGAATATTTAATTCTAATCTTTAAGTCAATCCCCTCCAAAATATTCAGTAACTATATTTCAGGAAGCATACCAAATCTTGTGTTAAATGTTTTTTCAATTAGCTCATGTACTTGCATCCAAAATATATTTGCTTTCTTACATCTCCACCACATGTGGAAATATGTTCCCACTCCCTGACACTTCCAACATTTCCCAAGTTTTTTACTTTTATACATTTTAGATATTTGAGTCGGGATTAGATACCACCTATAAAACATTTTAAAGAAATTTTCCTTTAAATAATAGCTTCTTGTAAAATCTTGATTTATTTTCCAAGCTTGTTGCCATTAGAATATCTGTATTTTGATGGAATTAATACCTGGGCTGTGGTTACATTTAAGGACCAAGATATAGCTAGCTTTATTTACAAAACGAGGGAGATGTTCTCAAAACATGGATTAATAACACAAAGATTTTTTGAAAATCAGGCCCCACTAGTTCCATTATTTGGAGTTTCTGCCATTTTTTTCAAGGATAATAACTCTGAGACCATGAATAATATTGGAAATCTTATAGATTTAAACCAGAGTCAAGACTCTCCTCCTCCCCATAATCATTCAGAGATCCCAGGTTCAAATCTGGAAGAGTTAGCTATTATTGACTGTTTAAGCCAATTTAACACTGAAAGGGTTGAGACCTTTATGCCAGAAGAAAAAGCACTACTTCGTCTTATTGGAGATTGTCATATACTGTTCAGGTAGAGATTTTACAAAGATTAGATTAACTGAGAAATTGTTTAATAGGAAAGCAGCCATATAAAATAGAAGGATTAATAGACTTTAATGAAAAAGTTAAGGAGCATAATCTGACAATGATAAATGAAGAAAGAGCTTGGGAACAAGAGAAAATTCCAAGCAATGAGGAAGCTTTGGACAGGGCTGATTCAGCTGAGGAGAAAGGAAAGATCCACATTGGAAATGTACATGGAGCAACCAAGAAAACTGGCCTAACAAATAATGAATATTAGAACAATATGGGGGTCCCAACTATTAAGAAATCCCTGGGAAAAAAGAAAGATAATCCTAGGGGACAAGTTACAGTAGAAGTAAATTTAACATTAAATAACATCGAACAAAATGAGAAAGATATGTCCCCGATTACAATTGAACCAAATTCTGGTGCACTCAAATTTTTGTCCTGGACAGACATGAAATACCTAGGTAAAAGGAAAAAGGATCACCACAGAAAGAATCCAACCCAGTGGACAATTTGACTGGTACGATACACCCAGTGATCTCAAATGTTAGTAGACTGTGCCCATCTATAGAGATCATTGAACACCAAGAAGAAAATCCATGGAATTCAGCCAAGCCACCCACTACTAAAGAGCCATGTCACAACCAGGCAAATCCCAAAATTCCATCTACTAGGGTGTGACTTGGGCTAAATTGTTTCTGTGGCCAGCTGAGATTCCTTTCATGGAATATTGCAGGGTGGAAGGGGAAACTGGCAGACGCAGCCTTCTTGGATTTTCTAAACAACCACAATATAATCTTGTTACAAGAGATCTGGGCTAGGGAAGACATATTTCTAAATGGCTTCACAGCATACTTGCTGGAAGCAAATCCAAGTTCCAAAGGAGGATGACCAAAAGGTGGATTGGCATTACTGATCCCCATAAATATCCATGTTACTAATGTCAGACTTGACCCCCTGGCTAAAATTGCAAATGCTCTGTTTATTAAATTCAAGTGGGCATGGTTGCTTGTTATAAATGTTTATCTTCCACCGCAACGCCAAAATAAATTGGTGAAGGATACTTGGCATAAACTGGAAGGCTACATTGGCAATTTAATTTCCCTATACCCAGAAGCCTTTGTTATAATGGCTGGGGACTTTAATGCTAGAACAGGGCAAAATGAGGAAGATTTATATTCGCATTTCCACATACCTCAGCCTATAATGGATGAGGCTCTGAAGTTGCCAGTTAGACAATCTAAGGATAAGGGTTGTAACTATCCTGGGCTATGTCTTATACAAATGATTAACTGGCTGAATTTTGTAATTGTAAATGAATGTGTCAACGGTGATAAAAATGGTGAGTTCACATTTCTGTCTAGCCTAGGGGCATCCACAATTGATTATTTTATAGTCTCTTATGATTTACTAAGCATGGTCTGCAGATGTACTGTAGAAAAGCTTATTGATAGTGGTTGTTTGCCCTTAGTTTTATATTTAAGTTGTGATCTTCAAATGACATATGCAGAACAAAAGCCAGTGTTAAATGGAGATATTGAAATAAGGGTCTCTCATGTTAGATGGTCTCCTAAGCAGGACAATGATGTAAAGGGGCTATTATATTCAGATAGGTGTCTTCATAAACAAAATGTTCTGCTGTCAGCAAACTGCACAGAAATTGTGCTTGGAGAGTTTCAAGAACTGAGTCTGGATTTAAAAAGCTTCTTAAAGAAAAAATGCCTGACCAAGTAGTGTGCCTCCCCGAATAAGTCAAAACACTGGTTTTATAAGGAATGTATTGTAATGAAACAAGCGCTTGTTGAAAAATATAAAACTTATAGAGAGAAAAACTTCCTAACAATACCTTCAGAATGGTTTCAGTTAAAGAGGAAATATAAAAAACTAATTAAGATAAAAGAAATCCAGGTTTAGAGAGATTCCTGGGGAGATAATTAAAGCAGCCAGGGAGAAAGATACAACAACCTTTTGGAGAATGGTTGCTAGAGGGTGGCCTAACTCCTCAGTCGACATGGAATATTATATTCCTGTAAGTTCATGGGAAACCCACTTTAGTAAGATATATGAAATGAAATTTCATTTCTGGTTAAAGATTATGTTTGCACCAGTTGGACTGGCTCCACTTATATTAACCGATCCTTATCAATCAAAGCAGAAAAGTCATTAATTATGAAATTACAAAACTTAGGTTTTTCAACAATGGCCATTCAAACTCTAGGGTATACCAAAGCTAAAATAACTATTTCACAGAGAATTCAAGACACTGAATTTCCACATCATCTAAGCCAAATGGCATTATATCCAGCTCTTAGGAATAGTAGAAGGCCGTTTATACTCCCAAATTATTTGATAGACCTGACCATTCCTAAATTCAGAAAGGCATTTACACTAACCAGATTCAATGTTTTACCATCTGCATTCCTGGAAGGTAGATATAAAAAGATCCCTTACAGAAGTGGGCTTGCCCATGTGGGATGGGAGAAGTAGAGACAGTGGGTCATATCCTACTTCACTGCAATTTTTACCAAGCTCTAAGATCTGTTTATATAACCCCAATCATACAAAAGATTCCAGGTACGCCTAAGGAATTTTATTTAGACTATCTTCTGTCAGACTGGACTCCCGGGGTCACAACTACAGTGGCAAGCTTTTGCACAGCAGCCATTAACCACTTAAAACAGTTAATGGATTAATATTTTTATATTCTTCGCAGATGGGTTTGACGTTTTCTCCCACGGTGGCTGTATGTTTGTTTGTTTTTAAAATATTTGAAATTTAGCTCTATCTATTTGTTGCTAATGTCAATTATATTTTATGATAGAAGTTTATATCAGTATTTTAATAAATTTTAACACAACTCATAGATAGGTTTGTTATCTTTAAGTTTTAAATCTTATAATCTTAAATTTTACAATTCTAATTCCACATACTTGGTGTTGATTGTATTTTATGATCAATGGTTTTAGCAACTTTTTTAATGGAATCTACTACTGTTTTAACTGTACCTTATTGTTATTCAATCTAGTTCTTCAATATCCAAATCAATAAGGCTTGTTTCTGCCGTTCTAGTCCCTTCTATATGACCTTCTTCAACAATTTTCCTTTCTAAATCTGGATACGCCTCTTCTATTCCTACTTCTCTTTTTTCTTTACCATTTTCATCTTTACTCATTTAAGGGTCATTCGTTTTAGAAAATACTTTCTTCTATCCAATTCTGCTTGGTGCCTCTATAGGAAGTCTTAGGCTATCTCTATTGAATTTAATCTGATTCTTTGTCTGTTACATGTGGATATTACACCTTCAGGTCTGTCCCATCTGAACATTATTTGGTTAGCCACTAGCTTTGCAACTAAGAAGTCATAGTCTTCACAATTCCTTAGAATTATTATTGGGACTTCTCATAAAAAAAATTAATGGTTTACCTTGAACTTCCATTGACCCTCTGCTGTGTTTTTGCAAGATCTTATCTCAAGTTGATTTTTTTTAGCAAATTGAACAACCACATCTCTTGGAAGGTTTTTGTTTTTTTGTAGTGGCTGAATTAACTCAATAGACAGCATTGATTTCATTATCAATATCTTCCATAATTTCCAAAAAGTCTGCCATTAATCCCACTATTCTCTTTCTTATATCTTTGTTAGCTATTTTATCCAAACCTTATTCTCAGCCAAGATTCTATTTGTTTCTGTTACACCAATGCTAAACAGTCAAGTTTTCTAGCAATATCTGAACTTGAAGTTTCCATTTCTTCTTTTAAGATATGAATATCTTTTTGGTTTATCTCTATGTCTTTTCTGTTTGGATTTATATCTTTTAAAATTTGATTTAAAGTGTCTTGTATCTCAGACATCTGGTTCTTGAGTTCTCCTAAATCTTGTTCAGTTTCCAATAGTTATGCTTTCATTTCCTCCATAAATTTCTTCTGGTCATCTAGGAGGTTCATCAGATGAGTCCCATCTCTCTTGAGAGTCTACAGTTCTTACTTTACCCGACCTCATCTTGTGCATTCTAGTTGTTCTAACTAAAATCTGTTATGCTATATTTTAACCAATTACTCAATTTAGTTAATCAGAATTATTTTAAATCTACTCAATTATACAATAAATTCGATCCCCTTAATTATTTGATAACTTAATCACTTTTCTAATGAGTAGTAATATGGTTAAAGTTAAATGTTATCACAGTTTGTACTCATTTTATATACTTTCTAATTACTGTTAATTGTTAGTTTAGTTACTTAGTTAATTAGTTAACTTAATTACTTGCTGATTATAAACAATTATTTAGATTCTATTTCAACTATGAATAAAACAATATAAATACCTATATAGAGTCAATAATAAATAATAATGAAAGGAAAAAAGTTAATTATGGAAAAGAGGCATATATACACAAAGGGAAAATTTCATTAAGAAATAAATTCATTCAAGTTAGGTTAAAACTATGGCCCTTTCCACACCTTACCACCTTCTGGCACTGGGGTGCAGCGATCGCGCGATCAGCCTCCGGCGAGAGGCTCTCACATCCCTGCTGCTTCAGCTCTGCATGAGCTGCCTGCTCACACTAGAGCCCTGCCTCTTCCTTCCACAGTGCAGCCTGGGAGTTTCCCAGGCTGCGCTGGGGCAGGAAGCTTGACTGGCATGGTTCTGGAGGCTCCACATGCCAGGTAAGTGCGCGCGGGGCCTGGGAGCAATGCGTGATCATGCACCATTTTCGGCTTCCAGCCGAAAATGAAAAGGTGTGCAATCAGCACCTGTCGGCCCCTGGAGCATTGCGTGATTATGAGTGCATCGTGCAGATCACTCCTCACAATCGCGCGATGCTCCAGGGACCCTTTCGCATGGCAAATGCCATGTGAAAAGAGCCTATGACTTTTCCCATTTCCTTCTCCTCTGTTAGTTCCTGTCCTCTTGCTTTGCTTTGCTTTGCTTTGCTTTGCTTTGCTTCTTTCTTCTCTCTTCCCACTTCTTCTTATCTTCTTGCCTTCCCTTTTCTTCCTTCTATATATACTACCCTTTTTCTTTCTTTATTATGTTCTATTTTATTTTATTTTTTATTTTTATTTTCAATTCCATTGCTTATAATTATTTCAGGTTCCTAATTTCAAAACATAACAAGGTCATTTAATCCACAAAGACAGCTGTGACAGTCATTTATCTCCTTCAGTCAAAACCATTACAAATTCTACTAGCCATATCAGGTAATCATGGAACACAGCACATAACAGTTAAAAAGTAAAAATATTCACTGTCCCTAACATGTGTCTTTCATTCATTTTCATCTAATATATAGAAGTCAAAGTTTGTCTGTTTGTGGCAGGCGAAGACCTGACCTCATATGATGGGCTGTGTGAGGTGAAGACGTCACATGATTGGCTGTCTGAGAAGATTTTATGGAATCTTGGAGTTTGCACTTTAGGAAGGGGCCTTTAGAATTCTCAGCCAAAGAGCTCTTGGGGCTGGCCAGTTGCAATGGAGACAAGGCCTAACATCAAATAGGAGGGCAGTGTATTCCCTCAGGAACCCAGCCTCTGTATGTTAATAACTCTGAATACAGATTGGATTGGGGAATATAGGGAAAAGTAACAGTTACTGGACAAGACAGTTGGAGAATTAGGGACACAGGATCTCAGCTCTTTCTAACAAGTATTACTGTTAGAAAATAAAATCCCAGGCAATGCCAGGTATATATGCTAGTAATAAAATATATGTTATATGCCTTCAAACTAGAAGATGTTCAGCAGCTGAAAAAGTGGAGAGGGAATCCCCCACTCCTCCTGTCTGATGTGGGTGACAATGACAATGGCATTGGCAATCATTCTAGCTGTCTCCCCAAACACGAACAGCCACAGAGGGAACAGTCTTGGTTCCATTCACCCATCTAGCTCTTGCTGTCCCCTTGATCCTAGCAGATAGGCATAAACTAAGATCAATTGCTTCATCAGCGGCAGTGGTCTCCAACACAGAGCTCCAGAGATTGTGTCTTCCAAGTCTTATGCTCAAACAAGAAAACTGAGTCGATGTTTACAAAGATAAACTGTAACATTTCTTAAGATAACAATAAGAATAAAGTAGTGTGTTAGAATTCATATGCAGTTCAATGTTGATACATTTTCCCAGTGCACCCATCAGACAGTATTAACAGATACCTCCCTGTTCTTAAACAGTTCAATCATGTCTTTAGATCTTCACGAATGGCACAATTATCATACAACAGCACTTTTGCTAAACTCCCACCAAAGGCTTAATCCCCTAGTCTATGTCACACTCTGTGACCAGATCATAGAATCATAGAATCCCAGAGCTGGAAGAGACCACAGGGGCCATCCAGTCCAATGCCCTGCCATGCAGGAATACACATCAAAGCACTCTCAACAGATGGGCACCCAGCCTCTGCCCAAAAACCTCCAAAGAAGGAGACTCCACCACACTCCGAGGCAGCATATTCCACTGCCAGATAGCTCTGACTGTCAGTAAGTTCTTCCTGAGGTTCAGGTGGAATCTCATTTCCTACAGCCCAAATCTATTGCTCCTTGTCCCAGTCTTTGGAGCAGCAGAAAACAAGCTTGCTCCCTCCTCGAAATGAGATCCCTTCAAATATCCAAACACAGCCGTCGTGTCCCTTCTCAACCCTCTCCTCTGCAGACCAAATACACCCAGCTCCCCAAGCCACTCCTCATAGGGCATGGCTTCCAGACCCTTCACCATTTTGGTTGCCCTCCTCTAGACATGTTCCAGCTTGTTGATATCCTTCTTGAATTGAGGTGCCCAGAACTGGACACAGTACTCCAAATGAAGTATAACCAAAGCAGAATAGAGTGGTATCATTACCTCCTTTGATCTAGACACCATATTCCTATTGATGCCACCAAGAATCATGTTGCCTTTCTTGGCTGCTGCATCACACTGCTGACTCATGTTCAGCTTGTGATCTACCAAGACTCCTAGATCCTTTTCACACGTACTGCTATCCAGCCATGTGTCCCCCATCCAATATTTGTGCATTCCACTTTTTCTGCCTAAGTGCAGGACCTTACATTTCTCTCTGTTGAAATTCATTTTGTTAGCTTTGGCCCAGCTCTCCGATCTGTCAAAGTCATTTTGAAATTTGATCCTGTCCTCTGGTGTATTAACAACCCCTCCCAATTTGGTATCATATGCAAATTTGATCAGCATGCCCTCTATTCCTTCATCCAAGTCACTGATGAAAATATTGAATAACACTGGGCCCAGGACAGAACCCTGTGGCATCTCAGTAATCACTTCTCTCCAGGATGAAAAGCAGCCATTGGTGAGCACTCTTTGGGTTCAGTTGGTCAAGCAATTACCAATCCACCTAACAATAGCACCATCCAGCCCACATTTTACTAGCTTCTTTGAACAAATATCATGGGGAACTTTGTCAAAGGCCTTACTGAAATCAAGATATGCTACGTCCACAGCATTCTCTTCATCTGTCAAGCTTGTAACTCTATCATAAAAAGAGATAAGATTAGTCTGGCATGACTTATTTTTGAGAAATCCATGCTCACTTTTAGTGATTATGGCATTGGTCTCTAAGTAATTACAAACTGACTGTTTAATGATCTGCTCTACAATCTTTCCTGGTATTGATGTCAGGCTGACTGAGCGATAATTATTTGTGTCCTCTTTTTTTCCCTTCTTGAAGATGGGGATGACATTTGCCCTCTTCCAATCTGCTGGGACTTATCCTGTTCTCCAAGAATTCCCAAAGATTATTGCGAGTGGTTCTGAAATGACTTTTGCCAGTTCTTTTAATATCCTCGGATGTAATTAATCTGGTCCTGGAGACTTGAATTCATTTAGTGTAACCAGATATTCCTGTACCATTTCTCTACCTATTCTGTGCTGTATTTCCCCCGCTTCCCCACCTGCTCCCCACCCACCCCTGGTTGGGGAGAAAATTAAGGCAAAGAAGGTGTTGAGTATTTCTGCCTTTTCTCTTCCCCCTGTTAGTAATTGGCCATCTTCTCCATTCAGCAGCCCTATCATTTCATTGTTTTCCCTTTTGCTGCGAGCATATCTAAAAAAGCCCTTTTTATTGTTTTTAATGTCCCTGTCAAGCCTGAGTTCATTCTGTGCTTTAGCTTTTCTGACCCTCTCCCTACATATCCTGGCTATTTGCTTGAATTCCTCTTCAGTAAGGAATTTGGTGATTTCGCCATTCTTCCATTTCCTGTGCTTGTGTGCAAGGTGTGCTTTCTCCCTGGTGCCAAAATCAATGACGTAATGGAGAGGCTAACAAGACTGGTCAAGCCCCCTCCTTTTGGTTCACATGGGAACCAAAAACACTGCCAGGCACAGCTTTCAGTGCATCACAAAGGATTACGAGGTTATGAGTAGGAAGCTGAAGGACCTTGATGTGCAGGTTGTCATTTCATCCCTCCTCCCTGTGGAAGGACATGGCCCACGAAGGGAGAAAAGAATAGTGGAGGTGAACAACTGTTTCCGCAGATGGTGCCACTGGGAGCAATTTGGGTTTTTGGATCACGCTCTCCATTTCCATGAAAATGGTCTTCTGGCAATGGATAGGCTGCACCACACAACCATCAGCAGGAACATTTTTGCTAACAGTCTCACAAAGCAGATCAGGAGGTCTTTAAACTGAGTTTGGCTGGGGAGGGAGAAGTATTATTCAAGGGAAGGGTTCAGTGAGTGCTGGGAAAAATAGCCCAAATGATATAGATAGAGCAGGTCAAGTAGTACTAGAAACCAACAGTGGGAGAAAACCAACAGTGGGAGAAAACCAACTTTAGTACAAGACTTGCCAGAAGAAAACATGGTCTTAATGCACAGAGCATGGGAAATAAGATCCTAGGGCTCAATTACTTTTCCACCTCTCACCAGGCTTCCACTTAGAACTAAATCTCCCAAACAGCTACACTCTCTGGCTGACTAAATGAATCTACTCCCTAGCTCTGCTAGGCTCTCACTGAAGGAATAAAAAGATCCACAAATATTTGGCTTTATATAATTTTTTGAATCAGCCATAAGTCCCTACCACATACCACTCAGTTGGGTTTCTCTCCTGAGTTGTTATTCTGGTTTCCTAGCAACCTGCTTTCAGGCTGCACTGGCTCCCTAGATAGCCACACACCCCAGAACTTCATTAAAATTGTGTAGATGTGCAACTGGAGGAATGGCAATATTTACCACTGGTTTGTGCTTTTAAGCAACAAATGGGTAATTTTGACATTTATCTAGAGCATACTGTCATCTAATTCTCTTTCATTTCCTAGTAAAATGTTCACTGTGGCCAGTTTAAGGTGTCGAAAACACATTTATTTATTTATTTATTTATTTATTTATTTATTTATTTATTTATACATACATACATACACCTCTTTTCCCCAGAGTGGGACCCAAGGTGGCTCACAAAGGGAGTCAATTAAAAGCTTAGAATAAAATTATAAAAACAATTAAAATCATCACGTAAAATTATTGCAAAGGCATACAAAAATACATACTCCGGTGAGAAGCCTTACTGTAAATTATTACATATTAAAAACCTGCTTAACCAGAAAGCTATTTGCCTGCCAGCAAACAAAGAGCAGAGACAGGCCAGCCTAACTTTCTTTAGAAGGAAATTCCAGAAGGTAGGAGCAGCCATTGACAAGGCATTCTCTTGTTTTGTCATCAAGTGAGCTTGTAATGGTGGTAAGAATGAGAGAAATCTTAAGATCTTAAATCTTAAGATTCTGGCAACACCAGGTGACTCAAAAAATGTCTGATATTTAGAGTAACATATAACATCTCATTCAAAAGCTCTATGTTTAACCCTAATTGTTATCATTTGATTCATCATTATTGATAACAATGTTGTAGCAATGTTGGTATGTGAACAGTAATATATATTTCTAGCACTTATTTACATTTTTGTGTAAGAGATACTCATGTCAACCATCATCAGTCACATTTGAACAAAATGTACTTCTAAAAATAGTGACCATTAGAGTGTCTCTTGCTATTCTTAATAACTATCCTTAAGTGACATTTTTAAAGTATGTTCTCATCTGAGTGCTTTGTCATTTATTACCATCAAACTATTCCCTTTATATAGTATTATTCCACATCAACCACTAAAAAGTGAGAGGGTGACATAAACATTAATATGCATACTGTTAGATATAGTATGGCTCTGGATTGGAAAAAAAACACGAGTTAAATACACCCTTTGGGCATTTGGCAGGTCTAATTAAATGCCAATTGCATTGTAAAACACTCTGAAGATCACTCCAGCTTTAGAGATTTTTAGAGGTCTCAGAATAACACTCAATGGAATATTGTACATGCATGCCAACACACTGTTCCATTACGCTCAGTTCATTTAGAGCTGAAGTCCCCTCGTTCTTTGGTCAGAATGTTAAAGATGTGAGTGGAAGCCCATTCCAAGCATATTTTGTAGCTGGCTGGCTTTAATTGGGAAGTTTTGTTAGAAAAACTGTTGTGTCAGAGGAAATATGATGGTATGGAGGCTAGGGCTGGGACGAAACATCAAAGTAGTTTTCACAAACATTTTAATTCACAAAAGCCTCAGCCACATTTTTCCACAACTGTACAGGAGCATTCAAATCATCCGTATTGGGCACCATCAGCAAAATGGGGTTCAAAAAAAAAAAAGGAAAATATCCCTGAGAATTCTGCCGTTTCCATATACAGTAAAAGAGTCCTTAGGGATCAAAGAGTCTCTCTCTCTCTCTCTCTCTGTGTGTGTGTTCTATATTGGTTTTATATATTCATGCGTTAAACAACACCTGAAATACTGTCAGGAACAGATACTCTCTACAGTATTCTGATGTACCTACAAAGAAAGAATTTGAGAGAGTGAATGAAAGAAGTACATAAGAATTTGGAGGTAATGTGTCACAACATAATGCTATATCTGTAACTCATTCCTTTTGGTGGTAAGACCTGCCAAAACGCATTAGTAGTCATATTAAGGTAACAAGAACCAAGAACTCCCAGCAGCAAGGACAGTGGCAGAGGCATTAATCAGTTTTGCAGAAAAGTACTACTTCCCTAATACCAAAATCTTACCTCTGTTTTGTTTCTTGATTTTCTTTTCTCTGTCTTTAATCAAAATTCAAGCTGTGCAGGATGCACATGGTTTTTGGCAAGTCTAACAGTGTGACAGAAAGCCCTCCAGAAGAACTAGTCATCTAATCTGGAGATCACCAGCATCCTAAAGATGGAGTTCTAGAATGCCCACTACAATCAACAAAAATATGAGAGTTTCTGTATGATTTTCAAGCACTATCCATACTTCAAGTCTTTGTAGGAGAAAATACATTTGCATAAAATGCACACAATTTTCCTGCAGTGAAAACATGTTTTAGGGACAGAAAATGTATTTTGTGAAAAAGGCACTGATATCTGCATAAAAATACTGGGTTTTGCACAAAAGTACATATGATTTTCCAGTGCAGAAATCTAAGTATCTGCACAAATGGTGCAGATGAACTGTATGAACTGCGTTAACATTTACACAATCTGGAGAAAAACACAGATTCATGTAGAGAAAAGCTGTGCGTACTTCCCTTCTATGTACTTTCTGATTTTAAAAAATGTGCAGGAATCAGGGTTGGTTTTTTTGTTTTGTTTTGCACAAAATACATGTTTTCTGCCTCAAAACATTTTCTATCAGAAAAAAAAAAATCTTGCAAAAAAATGAATTTTACTCAACAAAGACTTAAGAGTAAGAATTGTATGACTTGTCTTCTTTTCATCAACAGCTTGTCTGAAATATGGCTGCCAAAGGGTATTATTCACAGCCCAAGCTCTAATATGTACTGTCACTGCCACCACTGCCAAATTTACAGTTGTACATAAAGCAACCCACCACCTCTGCTTTTCTCTTAGAACAAGATGAATAGAGGGTTCACAATCAGGTTTTTGTGTTCCCTCCACTTCCATTATGATCCAAGGAACAAGTATCTCCTTTGCATCATGTGCATGTGATGAAATGGAAAAGCAGAGCTGGATGTCATCAGTGTACTGATTCCATCTCCAAATAAACTTTCTCAGTGAGGTCATGTAAATATGCAGGATGAAAGAATTCTTCAAGATTCCATAGTATAAGTCAGCGTCAAACGGTAGTCTCCCACCACAGTAGGAATGGCCCAGAGCCATAGGAATGAAGCCATTTAAACAAAGTGATCCCAGTCCATAATTCAGTTAGCTTATACAAGAGGCTGCCATGATGTTTGGTTCTGGATAATCAGTAAGATTGTATACCCCTTGTCTTTTCCTTAGGATAGATCATCCATCAGAGTGCCCAAGGCAAGCTGTGCACCCAAACAATGATGAAGCTAAAGTGAATGGAGCTCAGCAATCCTAGTTCACACAAAATGTCACTGTTGGTACACTTCCCTTTGTGTCTCACTGAAGTTATATGACTTTAGGATCTTTGTGCCAGCTAAGAAAGAAGTGAAATTCTGTTTTAGCATAGCTAGGCAAAACTATATGGAAACACTAATAAGGCACTCAGATGCTAAAGAGATAAGAGCCATGCATCACAAATTCCCTATGGAATTTCTAGCTTTTCATAACTGCTTTCATTTTACAGTATATTAATGAGATATCACTGATCAAATTCAATATTGCATTCTTAATTACATTAGAAATACAGCTTTCAGATTTTTAATTATACAAATTATCCAAGGCATATTAAATGCACGTCTCCCATATAAGAATGATGTTCCACAGCCTATTGACTCACAATCAGTGTTGCCTCCTTGTTTAACATTCTGTTTCTTTATTAGGTTAAAATATCATACAAATTTGATTTGTTTCCCACTAAACCTATGTCCTTGGTACATTGGACTTAATCAAAACTGAAATGACATAGTAGTTTACTCCTAAACACCACTGAATAATATCTTCAAAGCTTCCTAGATGTGTTCGTTTGGTCTCTGTTGATGCATTCATTTTCTTTCACAAAGAAGGATCATGTCATACATTCAGGTCCAGGTACTGTCAAGTGAGTAGAGAGACTTATTGTCTTCCTCAGAAACACACTTCCCAAACTTGTTGACAAACAAGTGTGCACACTTGCAATTTCCTAACACAGACTGTGCTCAGAAGCTGGTGCCTGCAGAGGAAGATTTCAGAATACATACTCCATTCCCTCACATAATCTATCTGCGTAAACAAACAGAGGGATTCTGGGAAACAAAATCAGCTAGGAACTTTTCCTGCCTATTGTTCTGGGACAGATCAAGATTTTTTAATGTCATTTTTTAAAATGTGGAATGGATCTTCCTCACAATTTTAATACACCCACCCACCTACCCCCCCACTAAAAAACCAGGCTCCAGGTATTGAACATTTTTGTGGGACTGATTTCACTGGCATTTGAGATTGCAGAGTGTTGAAACACTCATAAAAAGTGGTCTTTGATGTGAACCTGTAAGAAGGCAGACTGAGGCCCTTGCCGCATTACACTGTGATCCCACATTGTCACATCGTGATCCCAGCAATGTTGTTGCTGGGATTGGATTGGGACCCGAATGCTCCCCACTGCACTGGTCAGCTGCTAGATGATGGGTAGTGTTTGGGACACACTCCTTTCTTCTGCAGTACAGCTGGCTTCTTCCTGGACTGTATTGTGGAAGGAAGTGCTTGATAGAGCTTCTGCCCTTCCTGCATGCCCACAGCTAAGGGGATCATTGAGCAAAGGGAGGTCATGACTGGTTTTTTTCCCCCAGTAATGGTTTATGGTACTATTGTGATGGCTGGGGATGTGACAGCAGTGGGACTGCAACATTGTGTGAAGGCGCATAACACGGACTGTCAGCAATGTGTCCCCATGCCAGGATGGCACCATGGTGTGGTAAGGGCCTAAAAAAAGAGACTATACAGGTAAATCTCCATTCACCTTGCCCACCAATGTCAAGCCCCTCTTTGACTTTCTATGGAAACATAATTCCCCAGACTAAAAGAGCAAACAAGCGATACCATTTTCAGGGATTTATCCACTTAAAGGCATTGTGAACTAGCTCTTCTTCAAGAATGCCGCCCTAAGGCAATATTATAGAGACTTATGCTAATGAGCTATAATTAGTAACCTAGGTAAGATTTTTATCCAGGCCTTTCTCAGGATGGTTACTACATTCCATCAAGGGAGCAAGTCAAGCCCACCCACTTTGGGAGACAAAATGTTGTCATGCATTTTAACTCCTTCATTAAGCCCACACAGGTGGGGGATAAGCACACATACTAGAGGTTACACTGGGACAATTAATTTGATTTACTGTTCTATTAATTTTGTATTTAATGGGTTGCTTCACACTAATTGATCTTGTTTTCAGCAAGACACATACCATTTTCCTTACTAATTAATAGCAATTGCTCTAATGATTTTATAAATCTTTTCATCCTTTAAATGACTTTCAGGGCTTGACTGATCACCTCGTGATCCCAGCATACCTTAGGAGACAGAGAAACAGTCTCTACCATGGAACTATTTTCAATTTTAGGTTTCCATTTCAGAAAATGTGGTTTCTTTTCATAGGATATAACCTAGCTCCCTTTATTCCCATCTGTAGCTTCATGGCACAGATGCATAAGGACAATGTTGTACATTAGGTATACCTGGAAAAAGAGATAGCTTTATATTATTTCTTTCACCCTGCGTTAATCTTTTGTCCCATTCCTTGATTCCAACTCCTAGGCCATGAACTTATCAGAAGGCGTAGTTCTACCATTAGCAGAGTGGATGACAGTTTCCATCATCAGGGTTGAAGAAACATTCAACTGCCAGTCCAGTTGGCCTTTGTATATGGAAAAGAGCATGGAAAAGAATAAGGCACTCAGCTATCAAGATTTCTTGGGCCTACTGTCTCATTCAACCAACCTAAAGCCCATTTTCTAAAAGTTTTTATCATTTTTGTGTTACAGAAAAGCAACAATGGTTTGCTAATTCATTACCTGAAGACATTCCCTGAACTTGCTCTAAGCAAAATATTTCAGAAAAGCACAAGAAAATATAAGGGCTGCCAGTGTATAGCAACCCATTTAAAAAAAATAAAATAAAAAAAAGCATTTCCCTTTGAATGCCATCTTTTAACAGGAATCCTGATGAGTGGAAGGAAATTGTAATATTATCCCCTCCCCAGCCTTTCCCGTCACTATTTTTTTTTTATCCCCAACCCTTTCAGAGTTCTTAGTTCCACTTGAACTTTGTTGTCTTGTGTCTTAAAGTCATTTCTGACATGGGTCATTTCTGCACTAGACTGTTATAGTGTAATTATTCCACTTTCAACATCCTATGAAATCCTGGGGTTTACAGTTTAGGGAAGGGCCTCAAAGGCCCTTCCCTAAACTGCAAACCCCGGGGTTCCATAGGATGTTGAAAATGGAATAATTACACTATAACAGTCTAGTGCGACAATGGCCATGGTGGCCCTAAGGTGAACCTATCATGAGGCTTTCTTGGCAAGATTCATTCAGAGGAATAGCCACTGCCTTCCTCTGAAGCTAAGAGAGTATGACTTGCCCAATGGATTTCCATGGCCAAGTGAGGTTTTGAATCCTGATCACCAGAATCATACTCCAGTTCTCCATTACTATACCATGCTAGCTCTGTACTGAACTTGTGTATTAAACTTAATATTGAACTTAATGAGATCCCAAACAATCTACCTGGGCAAGTGGTTAGCAATTTTTTCATTCTACAAACCAAAGACCAAAACAAATTGCTAGACCCATTTGTGTATACTCATTCAGCCAATGGGATTTATATAAGTGTTGATTTACCATTTAGTGATTGATTCAATAGGTCTACTTTACTTGGGACTAGGACTATTTCCATCTTATATTGTTATAGTGCTATTATTCCACTTTCAACATTCTGCGGAATTCTGAGGTTTATATTTTACCAAGGCCAAAGAGCTCACTGTCTGAGAATTCTAAATGCCCCTCCCTAAACTGCAAACCCCAGGATTCCATAGGATATTAAAAATGGAATAATAGCACTATAACAGGCTAGTGCAGATATGGCCTGTGATTCATGATAAAGAGCACAGCATGTGTTTTCTCGTGAAAAAATCAGCAGCTTGGATTTCCTGGCAGCTTAAAATGGTTGTATCAGTTGGCTCTCTTCTTAGCTTTGGGAAGCCTTGAGGGGCAAAGATCTGTCATCTTCAGTTAAAAATTCTATTATCTGCTCTGGGCCCTTAGAGGTAGGACAAACAATAAACCTGGATAAAAATTTCTGCACAAACTGCAAACTCCAGGCTTCCATACATGTTGCCATGGCAAGTAAAGAAAAATGTAGCACTGTAACTGTGCAGTGAGAAAGGGCTTTTGTGCTCCATAATCTAGCCTGCAGCACCAGAGGTGGTGAATTCAACTACCAGTCTAGTCAGCTCCTACAGACTGAGTGGGAAAGGGGCACTGATCTGCCCTTTGCCTCCAGGACCAGAATGTCCTAGGGCAGCCTTGGAAAGCTCCATGGAGATAAATGAGATGGCTGTATCTATATTTATCTATAGACAGATACGACTGAGTTGCATGGATTCTGAAAGCGTATTGTGGATTGTCTGGTTGTGTAAACAAGGATAAAGAAAGTTCTTTAGATCACAACAATAACAAAATTATGTGTTATGACAATACGCCACATCTAGGGAAAAATGTGACGGAAGTCCATAAACTTGACTCATGGTGTGTGTGTCTGTGTCCACATGTGTATTTGAAATGATCCATTCAGTCTACTCCTAGATTGTAGTCAAATGTGCTGGTAGGATATATCTTAATATCTTATTGTCTAAAACTATCATGTTGTCTTACCCACAAAATAGCATCACCAAAGTTAGAAAATTGACAAAAAATATGAATTGACTGCAATGTATTAAATATTATATAGGAAATAAAGCTCCACAGGTCAAACCAGGTCATGCAGATAGAAGAGCAACAGAGCCACGAAAAAGGGAGAATGACTCACACTGTGAAATTTTGATGTGCTAATATTTTAGGAAAACATTTGACATTTCAGTGTACAACAGATTTTAAAAGAAGCATACAGTTAATTACATGCATAGTGCTCTGCATAATGAGCCAGAGAGTTCATTTCTTTATAGTTGCCCTTTTGGTACCTTAGAATCATATTTTCTTGCAACTAGTTTTCTTGTTTTCATTTTCTCTCATCCCATCTTAAATCAGATTAGTCTTTTTTTTTCCGAAACAGCAGATGCTTTTAATTATGCAGTTGTAAAAATTTGACAGAACCTTTACAATGTGCTACCATATCTATGTATGTGAGAGAGCGAGTGAGTGAGAGACAGGGGGATGAGACAGAGTTTGGGCTGGTGTAATTTCACTGCATTTTTATTAGGCAAGCTTGTTAAAGATTCAGTGTGCAAAAGAAAGACATTGCAAGAGCTTTTGAGAAATCTGTTATACTTCTGATCTTTTAGGCGGCATCCTATGATAGAAGCCCTTTTGTCAGCCTCCACCTTCCGAGGGCCCTTATACCTCAATGTTATGGAAACAAAAGAGTATTTAAAGCAGTAAAAAGAATTGGAGCTCAGATGTATATTTCCTTCGGAAACTGTAATATTGGTGTTGAGCCACGCACCATGCATGCATGCATGGAAAATTATGAACTGCTGCTTCTGTATGCCTGCATTGTCGATCTACCTTGGGACCTCATTAGTATATGACTTTTCTGCAATCAATGAAAGCACATCTTAGAAAGTTACAACCCTCTGAAGAATTTAGTAAGTAAAAGTAAGAGCTTAATACTTTCCCTTTCATATCTTCTCGTCTCTTGCCAACTGCAAGAGGACTAAATGCAAATTGGTGTTTTAGATCCCTAGTCGATACAGAAGAAACACCTAAAAATAGCTTAGCATAAAATACACAGGCCTGTAACGTGAAATGAGTTGTAGCTAGGATTGACCCAGAAGCACTCAGTGCTTTGTCTGTTTTTGTGAACATTTTTAGTAGTATCAAAAAGAACCTCTTGTTTTGGGATTGATTCATTGACTGGGTGGGTGGATGATAATTGTGGTGAAAGGTTATTTTATTGAAGGACATCAGGGTGCTTGTTTGTTTGTTCGTGTTTACTGCCAGGGACAAAAAAACAAAAACAAATTGTCACATAGCCAAATTTCATTGGGTATATAGCAGTATGGCATCATTCTGTTCACTACATCTCCAAGTGCCTGGGAACACCAATAGAACTGATCTGGGAACAATTCATCTACTTTCAATTGACACCAGTTGCTTTCACTGTCATAAATCACATATCTACATCTGATTCACTGTATTTGTTCCATCATCCTGTTTACTACACATGATACCCAGTTGGCCCTTGTGATTAAAATCTGGGAAGGAGATGGAATAATAATTAGGGAAATAAAATCATACCAAATGAGGAGCACATGCAAGAAGCAATAACTATGAACAAGATTATTAAAACTGTGAATATTATTACATTTATAACATTCCCAGAAAATATTTCAAATGATTCCCATTCCTCTTGTCTGCTTCTGGTTTCTAGATGAGATTCTCAACAAGGTACCAAAGAAACAATAGCACTTGGGCACCAGTCCCAGCAAAGTTTGTTTTTATTTTTAACAGGTGTTACCCTGTTCTCTGGGGGTCCTGGGAGGGACACCTAAATAACCAAACAATATAACACAACCCTGGGGAAAATTAGCTGGAGCACTCACTTAAGTAGCGAGAGGCAGGGTAACTTAGCAGGATCTTTCAACCCAGCATCTACGGGGTCAGGTCAGTCAAGCAGCCAGATGGGTTTAAAGTAATTAAAGTGATGTTTTATTGAATACAGACAAATGTTAAAGACACCACAGCCACACAGATAACTAAGGAATCAGAAATTGAGTTAGACAGAGGTTTTCAGAGGGAAATGGGTGATACAACACCTGTCTCGTAGTCCTGGACCTTAGGAGAGAAGCCAGGGATGCGGAGAAGAAGCTCAGCTCGATTGGCTGAGGGGAGCTCAAAATGGCAGCAAGGCGGGATGGAACTCTGGAGCAGGTCGAGCGATCTGAGGAAGGTCTCGGAATCAGGGGTTTTTATAGAGTGAATTGTGACCGCAGGCTATGCCTTACTCAGGAAACAACAATGAGTTTTGGGTGCGAGACAATGTCTCAGAAAGGTCACAACTTTGCATGATGGAATCAGAGCCGAATTAACAGTGTGGCCAGTATGCAAATGCGTAGCGCTTACCAGTGGATGGCACAATCTTTGTCCAGCAGCCTGCTCGGGGCAGGAAGCTTTTGTTAGTATCACGCATATGTAATGAGGTGTTTGCCGGAGAGGTCCATGAAGCGACGAACTGGCTGTGTCTGTCCTGCCTGGGTGGAGAATGGAATGTCCAGCAATTATCGGCCATGCCGGTTTGTGTGCTTGTCTGGTGGCCTCGCAAACACGTGGAGCGGAGTGGTGGAAGGAAGCCCAATGGTTTGATATCAAAATGATATCTAGAGGTGTCCCCAAGGAGGTCTAAACTGCAGTAACACAGGGTGCAGCTAGAACATATTTTGCAGAGTCCTAGAAGTGAATTTTTGACAACTAAAGGGACCTTTTGGTATTTAACTTAAAGAAAAATGCTTCACTGGGATAAATTACTCATCCTATGCATTGTGTGGCATCATATTTGGAAGAATAGATAAGGAAGTTGTCACTATCTAAACACATTTTTTTTTAGAGATTTTGCCACATCTCTCACCACTTTCCATTTGCTTCTACAACCAAATGCATGAATGAATGACTATATTTTTATCTGTATTTTTTTTCAGTGAACACAACATGGTATATGGCAATCCTTTTTTCTACTTTCTGCTGATAATAATCTTGTGAGGTAGATCAGACCAAGAAACAGAGTCCCTGGTCTGAGACAACCCAGTGAATTTC
The DNA here is from genome assembly GCA_948472985.1 of Iguana delicatissima. Taxonomy (NCBI): domain Eukaryota; kingdom Metazoa; phylum Chordata; class Lepidosauria; order Squamata; family Iguanidae; genus Iguana; species Iguana delicatissima. The sequence continues at coordinate 87,082 of CAOKZL010002428.1, forward strand.
ATGGCTCAACAAGACTCAAACATGGAGCTCCCAAGACCCAATCTAAAACTCTAATCTTTAGATCACACAGGCTCTCAAATGTTAAATTTATCAATATATTTACTTTGGTATATAGAGCCTACTGCTACATGAATGTTCAATCTATCAGTATTATTTCTCATGCAGACCCCAAGAAATCTTGGCTGATTTGTTTCCTCACTGCTGTACTCCTTCTCTAATTATACTTTTGATTTTTGCCTTGAAAGCTAAATATAACAATGGTGAGGTGCCCCAAAATTGACAAGCTGTAGTCTCAGAGCCCTTTCCACAAGAAACATTAGTTTCCTCACACTTCAGAGATTTTTACAGCCCTTATTAAAAGAACTGAGAATTCAGTCTATTTGATTTATAATTGGAAATCATAAACTATAACATTCACCTGCTGTTCTTATCTGCAAGAAAAATGACACAAAACATTTCTGTTCCTTAGTGTTGCAACTGCTATGAACCATCCTACCTGGATGCCTCTCCCACATAAGCAGAGGCTAGTTGACACAATAAAATGAAGCTAGATAGTTAAAAGGTAGCAAAAGTTGGGGAAAATAGGACTTTGTGTGCCAGTTTCTTGGTGGGGAACATATTCTGGAGCATCCAGAACAGATATGAATTAATATCTCTGTGGAAGTCAATAATGTCAGATTAAAATGAATGAATGAATGAATGAATGAATGAATGAATGAATGAATGAAAATAACACAGTGGGATTTATTGGTATGGGTGTCCCATCATTGTTCATTGCACATTTGGCCAAGGAGCTCAGGACAGAACATCACAAATGTCCTGAATTCTACTTGTCACCCTAACAAGAGGAAACCAATAAAATCAATTATTGAATGCTGAGTCAACACATAAGTAAAACTCGTACTTTGGACTTGCAGGAGGATTCAGTCTTTTTATGTTACCACACATATTCTTCAAGAATGACTCTTCCACTCAGAGTCCTGTGGAGACACAAGAAGAGTCAACAGAATTTTCCCTTTCACAAAACCCTGAGATGTGCAGAAGGTGGAGTTGCTAGGTTGGATACAGAATGGCACTCCTGTAACTTTAATCATGAACTTACTGTGGGTGAAGATGAGATACCATAAACCTCCATTAAGCAGGTCAACGGCACCTGTTCTACCCTACCTTCTGACACCAACTTTCAGTCACAGCTGAAGCCCCCAACGTGGCTATTGCCTTACCAACAGAGAATGCTATGAGTGTTGCAAGTGCAGTGAATGTGGTGAGTGAACCATGGTACCCATTGATAATGTGTTGCTGAGCTCAGAATTACATTACAGTTTCTGTAAGTAAGCACAGATTGCTGGAGGGTTTTTTTCCCTTGTATTTTTTGGACTTTTAACAGGATCTTGATCTTATGCGTTAGCTGCTGTAAGCCTATGAACTGCTGTTGAATGCAAATTGTAATCATGATAGGTCCTTAACGCCTTTGGGCCTGTTGTTTATTTATTGCCAGTGTGTTGGTATTCCCTAGAAAGTGGGAATTCCATTAACTTTAGTAAGTAGTGGGAAGAAAATGGGCACCTTACTCAGCTTCCTTCATTTATTTGCCTGTTTCTCTTGTTATTTTGTATCGAAAGAAACAGATTTAGCACCACTGTACACTGTGTGGTGGACCCTTGGGGTTGCTTTGATCCAAGCTTAAGAAAGGAAACACATTGAGCTAAAGCCATCACTAAAGTGATTCTGTTTCAATTGAGTTGCTACCAGAATAACTTTGGTCCCTGATCCCTAAATGGCTTTGTGTGGAAGCAATGTCTTTCGCTTTCAATCTCAGTAGAAACATGAAATGTCTGCAAAATAGACTAGAAAAGCTTTGATTCTTCTCTGATATTATTGCTGATAAGAGTTACACTACTCTGTTGCATTTGCAAACCTCTTCATTATTAAGTGTTCATAAGAAAATAATGCAACTGCATTAAGAAGCTTTCCTATTTTTTTGTGGCTGTACAATGTAGATATTCCTGTGATTTTTTTAAAAATGCATATTTTCCCTCTCTGTTTTCCTTGCAATAAAATCCAAGAGAATGTGAAACAAGATCAGAAAAAAAACCTTGATGCAAATTAAAGCAGAAATGATCTTCAAGTGAACACATTAGAAGTAAATATTTGCTTTCATCTTCTTTCACTTTGAATTTTCTTTCATTTCATTATCTAACAATGGTGTGACAACACGTTGGCTAACGAAATTGTTAGCCAATGAGAATTTTATTTCTCTTTGTCCTAGCCTTCATTTGTTTAAGTCACTGACTTTGTTTAAATGTTTTAACTGATATTTGGCAAATGTTAACCCAAAAAGGAGTTTGATTGTAATGTGGCGTATAAAACAGAGCTATATATGCAAGCTTAGGATTTCTGTATAAACAAATCTGGCAATCTTAAGCAACTTGCCAATTTTCTCTAGCTACATGCTGTTGATTTCTTAGATATTTTATAAGCCACTATTTCTTTATAAGGAGAATATAACAATTCCAGTTGAGTTGGAATTTTCTTTTACTACAGCATCTGAAAGCCTTTCTGCTTTTCTAAGTTTTTTTTTTAAAAAAAATCTTTAAAGTAAGACTGAACTGAATATTTGTGGGTTTTAATTTTTGCCACCAAATGCAATGGCAGTTCATGGTCCCTATATCTGTAAAGTAGTAACTCTGTTCCCATTTCAGGACGTGGGATGGACTGAATGCCTTTAAGATTAAATCAAAAACCTATAACACTTTCACTATCCCACTAACTGAGGAATCTGCAGCTGCCGGTGTATAGCTATCCACTTAGCATAGCAGACATCTTGATGAAAAAAATTGGGAGCGATTAGGAATGGAGATACTTTGTGAAAAATACTGGACTGAGACAGGACTGAAAAACTGAGGTTTTCATGGTCTGACATCCATAGCATTGGCTTAAGCCCCTATGATCTCCCACTGTTACTTCCAGAAATAGGACTTGCTAGGTTAGTAAAGATCAGACAGAACTCTTAGAGCAGTGCCATCAGAACAGTAGAATTCACCAGGATAACATAAAACATCACCAGGGTGGCTGAAGCACTAAAAAGAGACTTGCTGGAAGATGCCGACCTCTTGCAAGACCTCAAATAGTCCATCAGAGAAGCAATCCAGACTAACCAAACTTTCTCATTCAGCTAACAGCGGTGGAAACCATGTTCCACTCCAAACATATGTAGCTGTCCTCTTACCTATAGAGCTGTGTAAGTATTGGGACTATATACTCAAGCTGGAAGCCCAGGAGAAGTATATAAAGCAATATAGACCAGAAGCATATACACACTATGCACTTTGATGATACTTTATCTGTATCCATCCAATGGCATCCTGGAATCTGTTGTTTCATGAGGCACTTGGAGTTCTCTGCAAGACAGCAATTGTTGCTGGAGTTCCCAGGAGTACAGTAGAGAATTCTGTATACCACACCATGTTACCCAGGATGGAGCCAAGGCAGCTAAGGTGGTATCAGACTGCCATAATTATGCAGGAAGGATATACTCCAAATCTTTGGCATTCTTTAAGTTACTGTACCAGTTCATAATCAGTAATCTGAAATGCCTTACATTTAGAATATGTGGTCTCTCTTTTTTACTACATCTGCTTCTTTGGGGGAAGGCTAGGTAATGGAAATAAGTCTTTTGCACTCACTCTTCCCTAGACATAACAGTAAATGTAAGGAAGATGGAGAGAGGACTATGTTGGGTCATCTCACCTTGATTGGCCATGTGGTGTCTTATCTGCACACTTCTGGATCAGAAGTGTGTCCACCACCATCTGGAAACTTCCAGATGGTGGTAGACTGCAGACACCTTTCCTCCCTTACCATTAGCTACTCTAGCTAGTGCAGATGGTTTTCCAGCCTCACAAAATCTGGAAGGCCATTTCTTTCCCTCCTCCTTGATGAGGAGCTTGGTAAGATTGGAAAGCCAGCACAGTCATGTGAAGTGCTTTGGTTTACTCACATGTATGTACACAGTTTTGCACACCTTCCTCATACATATGCACACAACTGCCCTTTGCACATGCCAATGGTGGAGACAGGGTAAGTGATACAGCTTCTGTATCTATCCACCTTTGGCTTTATCCAGCTACCCATACTTTCTTTTCATGATTGCTCTCTATGTATCCTGGAAGATTTTACTACAGATTTTTTTTTTTTAAAAAAAGATCCATTCTTCATCCGTCATCATTTGCCTTAAGATTAAAAACCTTAGAATGATATAGCAAAACAGTGGGGAACTTTTAGACTGGCATTCACCCTCCTAAAGTCCATAGGTGGTCTATTGTCCCATGGAGACATCTAGCTTCATGGAAACATCAGGTCATCAGCATAAGCTACTTGGTGTGCCACCGGATCTACCTATCTTTTTAAAGAGGTGTGATGCCCGGCTGACTGCAAGTTAATCACTTCAGTTGGTTTATATTCCTCCGTTCACAGTGGCACTGCATGTTTTCTCTTCCCTGAGAAGTCACACAAATGTATTATGTATTTCCAGCAGGGCAGAACCATTCCTATGCATTTCTAATGCTCAGTTGAGGCTGACTAGGATTTTCATTCAAGATTCATTCCTGCTAGGTATACCAATATCCTTGAATATTAGCTGCTGTGGAGAGAAATGAAAATGTATGTCTGTTGCTGTCACAGGAATGTGGTGAATGTGGTGAACTAGATTCAAAGAACACTGTGGCTAATCTTGCATACAGCATCTCACCTCTTTTTCATTAATGTGCTGTAGGGATAATGCCATGTCATGCAGTGGCTGAGAATAATATATCCCATCCAACAAAGAGTTCCCTTGGTGATCTTAGGCAAGCATCTCACTGAGGTCCTCTTCATGGTAGACTGTAAAGTTCAACAGGTGCTGTTACGCAGCAGTGACATTACGGAAGGCAACACACTGGGCAGTCCAGGCTGTTATAGTCGTCTGAATGATGGGGAAGATGTAGCTGTGGCTGAACTCTGGACTGGCCTTTAAGCACTGCAAACAGATGGGAAATGGCTTTTATAAAGGGTTCCTAGATACCTCCTTGAGAGCAAGCATGGTGTAGTGGTGTAGTTGAGCATTGGACTGTGACTCTGAAGCCCAAGTTTTGATTCCCTGCTTGGACATGGAAACCCACTGGGTGACCTTGGGAATTTCACTTTAGTGTCACCATAAGTCAGAAACAACTTGAAGGCACACAACATCAGACAATCCTTCTCCAGGTATGTAAAAAGTACAACTACTGGCATAACCCAGAGTATTGCTGGTGTAATGCCACAAAACCATTCTAGACAGTGTGTTATCAGTTTCAGTCCTTCCATGAAATATGAAAATAATTCTATTGGCTTGTTTTACAGGATGTTTGTTGTAAGAATGACTGGAATAATATTATTTTAAGTATCCAATATATAAATGTTAAATATTTTCTAGGGGTGGGACAAATCCAGAATTTTCCAAATCAGGATCCAAATTCCTGGAAGGTTCTGGGAATTCATGAATCTCGAACATTTTGAATCCGTTTTAAAAAATGGTTTTAAAAGCAACATTTTAAAAAAATAAACTTTTTAAAACTTTTTTTAAACATAACTGTTTTAAAAAAAATTTGCTTGGTGGATTTGAAAGATTCGGTTGACCTATTTTTGCACAGGGATTTGGATTAGCGAATCTCGAATCCTTGCTGAGGATTTGAAGATTTGAGGATTCAGTTGGCCCATCCCTAATATTTTCTTTATGGCTAGTTTCATCCACATCCTTCTTAGAACAACTAGGGTTGGAGAAAAAAACAATTAATTCACATTTCACTGTGAAATTATCCAAGATTTTCAATGGGATGATGTCTGACAAGTTTGCTTGATAAAAAAAATCTGTGCTTTAAATTGGCCATGCTGCTGCTATTAAGAGTAGCTGGAGAAGTCATGCTAGTAAAAGGAGTCCCACCAAAAAGCACTGTGCCAAAAGATCCCTAAAATCTGGTACCAACCACAGAGAAGATGCACACTACCTGGAGTTTCCAGGTCAGGATTCTCCCAAATCCTGAGATTTCAGGGCCAAACCTTAAATCTAGGGACAACTCTTTTGTTACTGTAGATGGTGGGCTCAGGTGATATTACAAAGGTGATGTTGCAAAGGACAGCCCCTAGTGATGTATTTGTGTACAATGCCTCAAACACCAACAGCAGTTGCACAAAGTATATCATTCAAATTAAAGGGAAAAAAATAGGAAAAATATATGCATGAATTTTCCAAGGCAACACTCTCACCCTGAAATTCTTCCCTCTCATCTTGAAGACTGGAGAGGAAAGGATGAAACCCTGAGATGTAGGAACCTTACACATTGCCTTAGTTCCCACATCATAAAGACAATATAGCAAGGGACTCAAAGTGTCTGTTTCCTAAAAATGCAATTAAACCATTCTGTGAGAAATATTTATTAGGAGCAGATAGTTACAAATCCCCATTTTCACATACTTAATGTTTATTATTGACTGTTGGCCAACAAGGTAATACTGACTCTTTAGGATAAGTAATAGCTACCTGGTCCCAAAGTGACAGCCTAGCTCATTATCCACATTTTGTTTGGTATAATTTCTGCTGTTCATCTCAGTAATTAATAAACATAATGTTGTTGGCGCACTCAGTTGCTATGGAAATGACTATATCATGTTCAGGTCTCCAGAGTACTTTGAACAAATCAGCTGTAAGTTTGACCTGACTTTGTCACCTTTTACTGTCTGCAGTGAAATAAGTTAGGACCCAGGGAGGGGTGTTTGAATTTCTCTTTACCAGCAAAGTTCTATAAATCTGCATAGCAATTATCCCCATAGAGTGTTGCCAAATATAGTTCCCAGACCTTATTAATTATACTCTCCAAAGGAATATTATTATGCATTGCATAAAAACACGCTGCTTGAGAGAATGAAATATGATTTACTTGAATCTCTTGTAAAGGTAAATTGAAGTACAAAAGATTGGTGGTTTTAAATTGAAAAAAGAGTATCTTTTAAGGCACCTTGACCTGAAAAATTAACCTAAAAATTTGCATTAGTGTATCACCCTGAACTTCATTTCTGGTTTTGTAGCACTGTTGTGGTTATTTAATTAGAACACTCCAGTTTAACTATTTAATGGTTGACACAGAAAATCTCTAGATGAAATAATTTGCACAGTGAACATAGGGTCAAGCTAACTTACATGGAAACAATTATTTTATCTTCTTGAGAAAGTATGGCGGTATGAAATTTCAGATGATGATGATTGGATTGTTAAGTTGCAATAATTGCCTATTCTTAATTTATTTTTAAAATGATTTTATCCTGTACTTCATAGCAAAAAGCCTTTCAAGATAGTTCATATATAAAATAATGAAGTAGTGAAAAAAAGCAGCTACATAAAAATGCTGATCAAGTTTTTTTAAAAAAAAGAGTTAAAGCAAAACATAGAGCAACATCGTTATTAAACTGAAAGCAGATTAGAATGTCCAGACCCTTAGGGCCTATTTCAAAACAGTCAGGAAGTGTGCCACCAAACTTCCTGTAAGACAGAATTCCACACTGATGGGGCCACCACTAAAAACCCTCTGTCTTAGTATTTGTCAGTCTTGATGAACATATTGACAGGCCCTTAAGCAGAGCCTTTACAATTATTCTTAAAGTTCAGGAAGTCATACAGATGTAATTATATTCATAGATTCTATTTTGCTGTTATTACTATTAAAGCATAACAGTTGGCAAGCAAAATGTCTCCTGTGCAGATAAGATTAGAATAAATATAAGGATAATAAATTAAGCCATTAAAAAATTGTGCAGACCTAGGTCCCACTAGGATGAATGAAATGTAAAGGCTTACTTCCAAAACCAATTCAAAAAGAAGTGGGCAAGAAATTTTGTTTGGATTGTTCTCCAGAATTGTCAACAGCTTTATAGAGTTGAGGTTTTTGAAAACAATACTGCCACTAAGAAGAACACATAATCTGTCTGAGTAATTTTTGAGGATGAAGGGCCAAAGTCAGGTGAAAATGCCCATTCAGACGATTTGTCATCACAGTGTCATAATAGAGCCAAATCAGTTTGGTATCATAAAGAAGACTATTCAGTACAAAAGAAATACTTAAACTATATTCTGATTTTTGTTTCTGACATTGTCATATTGCCAGATATCACTGAAGAAGTCTGTGTTTGTTACTGTAGATCCAGCAGGCATCAGTTGTGAACAGGTGGCCAACAGCACGCATATACACACACAAGTAATGAGGGGCATCATTAACTTTCTCTTCCATATCCTTTCATCCTGGAAAAAGGAATACATTAAAATATGCCATACTAATTGCGGTCCATAAACCACCTTCAACACAAAGTAACTTCAAAATAAACTAATACTAATTTTGCAAAGGAAGGAAGGAATGAAGGAAAAGAGAAACAAAGAAAAGTATTCATTAATTTTGCTTGGAGGCATTTATTTTTAAATATATATCTAGCACTAGCTGCAATACACAATAAAGTGCTTTATATTTAAATGGGTCCTTTCCAATGTGGTGAGACAATAATCTATGTAACAGGAAGAAAATACTAGATATTTTTCTTTGGTCCACTATACATTTATTGCTCACAATCAACTGCAAATGTATTGACACACAATCCCAAAATAATTCTTCGAGGTATTGTTCAGGATCCCAATCAGCACTGTATCAGTAGACTGAGCTGCTTGTGAGGTTCTCTGAAGACCTTTCTGGTGGCCTGTCCGGACAGAACACATTTGCCAATCCTACGTTTATGACACTTCTGTTGCTAAGTGAAACTAAGCCTTTTCCGCAGTTTGTTTTTGCAACAGGGCAGAGGGTCCTCCAGCGAGGACGTTTGCACTTGGGGGTGGACTGGGTCCGGACTACTTTCTGTAGTTCCGGACTTCAGCCCACTCCGGAACGATCAGAAGTGGTCGCTCACCGTGCTATTGTGCGAGCCTGCAGATCTTCCGGGGGCGGGCTTTAGGCTGGCGAGCTTCACCAACCGGAACCCAACTGGAACCTGCCATTTTCATCCCCGGAGCAGCGTGTAGCGCAGCCACGCACTGCTCCTGATCAGCCTGATCCTCCGAGGGAGCACTCCAGTCCAGTGAGTACCAGAATGGGGTGATTTCTTCGCCAAGTGCGAAAAAGCCCTAAGCTGCAACTGTACCATATCTGGCCTGATCTTGGAAATGTTTACTGCAAAGTAAATTCTACTGGAGAGGTGACTCTCCATTAAGTTTATTCTCAAAGGAAGCAACAAGTAATTTTGGCAGTTTCTTTCTCGCTATTTGCCATTCAGGATGTATTTCATTCAAAATTCACATGTGACTGTTTTTTCATAGAAAACCACATTTTCTGTGCAGGAAACAGAGTTTTCTGCACAGAAAATGATAGTTTTGTACAGAAATAATCTTTTATGCACAAACAATGCTATTTTCTGTGAAAAAAATGTTTTCTAAACAAAACAAACACACACAAATTTTGTATCGAATAAGTCCTGAAGTACAAAGATTGTCATCTGAGATTCATGTCATGGGAGTTCCTGAATACTCAAGAAAAATGGTTTGGTGACATTATTAAAATATATGCAAATATTTTTCTCACCTCTCAGTTCTACTGAGTTCAGTGAGATTTATCCCAAAATAATTCTGCATTAGATATGAGTATTCATAAGAACGATCCAGATAACCTCTAACGCTTTTCTAATCATCTACAAGGTTTTCTAATCATCTCCGTGCAATCTGCTATGTTCATGTAAGGCACTTCTGAAAATCAGAAAAACTCTGAAATGGCAGGTGCTTTTTCTTCTCCAGTACTTGTAACTTTTCTCCATATTCCCCAATCCAATATGTATTCAGAGTTATTAACATACAGAGGTTCAGTTTCTGAGGGAATACGCTGCCTCCTCCTTGCTGCTAGGCCTCATCTCCATAACAACCAACCAGGCCCAAGAGCTTTCTAGCTGAGAATTCTAAAAGACCCTCCCTAAACTGCAAACCCCAGGATTCCATAGAATCTTCTCAGGTAGCCAATCATATGAGGTCTTCTCTGCTTGACACCGACAAACAGACAAACTTTGATTTTTATATATTAGATTTATTTATCTATTTCTCCATTAGAAAATAAAATAACCTGTCAGTTGTCTCTGTGCAATTGTCTCCCCTACCAGGTACTAAATGGTATTACTAAACATAAAGTCCTTCTCTCTTTCTTCCCACACTGGTATTGTTTGTTGCTACAAAATGAAAGGATTAGCTGCATCTTCTTGAGCCATGATCTTTACAGAATAATAGGTAATCTTTCTGTCTGTGATTCTGTTGATCTGGGCAAATGAGTTTAGTGCTTCTATTTTTTCCACATTCTTTTTTTTCCCCAAAAGAGGTAACTTCTATTTCTCTCTTTCTTATATAGATTGAATTCAGATTTGTTTGCAGTTGCCTGTATCACAGTGTAATTATCAGAGAATATAATGAAGTTCCTCCTCCGCCATCTCCTGTTATTATTTTCCCCCCTTTCTCGGTCAAAGGAAGGCTTGGCTCTTCTGCCCCATGAACCTTTGCAGAATAATGGGTGATCTTTCATCCAATTGTTTTATTTGTTTAAATGGAAAAGAAGTGTGACTGATTAGATGTATCCTCAAATGTCAGGATGCCTGCTACTCTTGACATCACGACTATGGTGTCATTTGGAATTATTAAATGAATTGAATGTGGAAAGGCTGACATTAGACTACCTGAACTATTCTCAGAAAATCAAAAGGTTGTTTCATCTTACCCAACAATGGTTGAAATTAATGCTGGAGTCAAGAGGTCAGATTTACATTGTTATTCCAGAATTCATCATACTGCAGGTTCTCAGGAGGCGGAACTTAAGACATCAGACAAAAATGGTTATTGTTCAGTAGTGAAATAATACTGTAATGCAATCAAATTTCCTACTAAATGCTATTATTATGTTCTTTTGTGATATTAAACAAAATATGAAAAGTGGATAACTGCTGTGCCATCAGGAATCTTAAAGGAACTCAGCCAAATTTATAAGTTAATGTTATCACCAAGTCAAGCAAAGTTCAAATCCAGCACTTCAATAGCAATTGCAATGCAACAAGGTCTCCTATTCAGAATCAGACTGTATACCTTTAAAAAAAAATTCTATAGTATTGTACAAACAATAAGTAAAACATAACACCAGTTTTAAAAACACAGTTTTTTAAAATTTATCCACAAACACCATTACAATCAACAATGCTAAAATTCATGGCAACAGTTAAGAAAGCACATATTGAAATTTCAAAAAATCAAGTATTTTTTAAAAAACTAATGTTGATTTGCATTGTTGTTATATTGAACAGTCTATGCCAGTGTTGAGCAGAGAGTAAATCAGGATCAACTGTTAAGTCTCTATTTGCTTTTTAAGCTTGATCAGCCAAGGACTTCTTACTCCCAATTGTTTAACAAAGACAAAAACTGAAAGACTTTTTCTCCCATCAGAACAAGGTTGCCGAAATGAAGAAAGCTAGAGATTAGTTTTCTTCAATAGGTTGCTGAAAGCTCAATTTCAGTATGGAACACAATCTTTTAGGTTCAGCATGTGCTCACAGGTACCCCCATTCTCTGACACTAAGACACCAATCCTGTACATTGGAAGTTAAGTCCTTTTGAACTGAATAGGATTTACTTTGAAGTAGAAAATAAGTGTGTTTATTTTTGCACTTGATTCTGGTTGGTGGACTTATGGGTTCTAAGTTTACAACAACAACAAAAAACTAAAAATGAGGGAGATTGGACAAACACTAAGGCCCTTTCCATATGACAATGGTATTCTGGCATGGGGATGCAAGAGAAGTGGGACCACTGCTGCATGATGCAATTGAGGTCCCACCTTTCTCACATCACCAGCTGTTGCAATTGTGGGCAATATCCTTAAGGAAGAAACTCTATCAATGACCCCCAGTCACACAAGCCTGCCATTGTAGCCATCCATGAAGAAGGGCTGGAAGCACTATCTACATGCTTCCTCCCCTACTGCAGCATGGGAAGAAGGCTGGCTGAAGTCTGGAAGGATGGAGGATGTTCCTCGTCTCCTTTCCACAGGCAGCTGGTCACGTGTGGAAATGAGTGTTGGGAACATGCTCCCATCCTGGCAGAGGCACTGGCAGGATTGTGACAGGATGATGTAGGAAAACGTCATTGTGTGGAAAAGGCCTAAATCTAACTCACCCAAATCTGTGCTCTACAAAAGCTAGAAAAAGCACAAGGTAGTTATGGACAAATGTTTATTCTAGGACAAGTAGTTTACATCAGAATTGTGGGAGGGAGGGAAAAGGAAGGGAGAGAAGATGCTTTTGGCTTTGTTTTGGAATCTGGTTCACACAAACTTTGAGACTTAAGCTTTGGCCTGTAGAAACCCAGCATGGTGTAGTTCTTTAAACGTTCGACTATGACCCTGGAGACCAGGGTGTGATTTCCTGTTTGGCCATGGAAACCCACTGGGTGGGTTTCATATACTCTTGGCCCCAGAAAACCTTGTAATAAACCTAACTTTAGGGTCTTCATAAGTCAGAAATGGCTTGAAGGCACACAACAACAACAAAAACAACAACAAAGCCTGTTGTGTTACTAATGATGCCATCAAACATGTGAGGAAGTTAGTGCTATTCGAGGTGGTGGTCTACAAACTGGGACCAGTTCAACAAGCATTAGCTGCTGGTTCCCAGCTGGTTTTCAGGAAAATATGTGAATAAAAAAATAAATGGAACAAATATGGTACTGGATGCTGGCACACTGAGGGAAAAATGCAGCTCCACCACATCAGAGGTTTGAGAAGTATTGGCCTAGACAATTCATCATTAATTTGCATTCACAGATGACATCTATTTATACGGAAGTGATGTTTGTATAAAATATACCTTATACAACTTAGGTCCAGGTTGTCTGGTGAACCATATTCTCCCATATTAGACTGCCCATTTTTGAGATCTTCTTGGGAAGCTCTTCTCTGTGGCATCCTCCTTTTTCTTCTTCCATGGGCATTTGGTTCCAGCAGGACACTGAGGGCTGGTTGCTTTTAGAGTGTGCTGTGTTGTCCATTTGTTGTTTTCTTTTGAACAGTCATGATTTTAATTCTATTCTTATCGTACTCCTGTTTTTAATTTTGTATGATGTGAATTTTTTTTTTTTTGCCATTATGTTTTGACTGAGGATATAGTAGGAAATATAACAACAGCAACAAAACAACTCTGTGTGGAGGCTGCTCATGTAGCCATTGTGATCTGCACAATTATAGCAGTTCAGTCAAGCACATTATAGTACCACCAGGTGTGGAAACCGGCTCTGAGAGTAACAATGTTCCAGAGTTAGTTTTATGCAGTATCAGATCTTACATTACCAAGGAACTTTGCTTCTTCAGCTAGTGAGCCCTTACTCACATGGTACCCTAGGTGCTCATTTCTCTCTTTAATAATTAGAAGCAACTTATTTTAATAACCCATTTTATTAATTTCAATTTTTTTATCATTCTAACAATGGGATATTTCTTCACACAGTCCTACAATCTAGTAGAATAAATAATGCAAAGGGGGATGAAAAATTAACTAAAGGGGGGAAAAATGGAAACGGGAAAATCATAAAGCTGACAGCATGGTGCCAAATGAAAGTGTTCAGGGTCAGGTCTCCCACAGTAGGGACCTTCTGCCAGTGAGATGCCTAGCACTGCAGGGACGCTCTTGCATTTACTCAGGCTGCACTTAATGATGGAGTCGAGCTGTGTGATTTAGTGGAAGAGAAGATCAGGGATTCACAAACACAAAAGTCCTCTCCAAAGTTTTCTGACTCCTTCCCTCCTACACACCCCAAAGAGATCTACCCCCTTTGTTTCTGTGGTGGCATTGTGATGGAAGTTGTTACTAGCTTTGTAGCTCAATTAATGTCTATTTCTGTGTGCTTTGGGTTAAAAATAGACCCCACTGTTAAAAAAAGGGAGAAAGCTGAAAAGTTGCTCAAGGATTATTCTGTCTGTGTGAACCAGATTCCATGGGTGAGAAGGACCAACCAGTACATTCTAATATATTAACAACAAGAATCTCTGGCAAGCAGGTGCTATTTATAAACACTGCAAATATATATAGTCCTACCATAAGAAATATACTCTGCTTTGTAGTCCCAAAATACTAGTAAGCCTGCTATTACAATTCCCTGTGCATTAATTAATGAATTTTGTTACATTGAAGTTCCAGATTGCTGAGGAAAAAAGAAGAAGAAGTTCCAAATTGCTGGATAAAAGTCCACATTTGCCAACCATAGGATATGATATTATAGTGGCATCCATCAGTGGCTATTCTACCTAGTGACTGCTTTTTGCTCAGCAAAAGTATTTTTACTATTATCTGGGAATCACTTTTGTTTCCTTAAACTAGTCCCAACTCAATTGAGCTTTCTGACTTGATTGAGCCATTCAACCTGTACCAAATCTGGTTCAAGTATGCCGCAGGCATTAGCCCAAGTCTTTAAGTCCACTCCTTCCACAATAGAATGGAATGCCAGTTCCTGCTCATACAACGTTGCCTTTCAGAGCACCCTGACAACATAAAATAAGCAGGTTAAACATACTCTATTATCATCAATAAAGAGCAACTTCAATTGTTAAACTGAAGCTTTGGTTAAAGGTACAGGAATTGGTTCAGTTAAACAGTGAGGAACCTTAACAATAAACACTTGAGGCTATCCTAATCATTTGCTACACTATCCAATTATTTACCTGAATTCTATCAATGTAAGTCTTACTGCTAATGGTGTGCTGGTAACTCTCAAAATTCAGATTATGTCCTTGACTTCAATTGTGCTCATGTCACTATAGGAGAAGAATAACAAATGGCAGAAATTAAGTACAGAGGGAAACTAACTGGTGTAGTTCTTCTACACATGCCAAACACTTTATTTTATCTGTAGATCTGTCAAATTGGTCTCCATAGAAGAACCTCCAAGTGAGTTAGTATCCTTAACTCCTTGGTGTATGAGTTTGTGTGTGTGTGCTTTATCCTTAGTGTATGAGTTTGTGTGTGTGTGCTTTACAGCAATGCTTCTCAGACCACTTGATGTTAGGTATTGGCAATTTTTTTCACAATGAGTCAAGGACTGCAAACTCTCCACGGACTGGCAGCCAATGGCTTGCAGATGAGTACCAATCCAAAATCCACCAAATATTTGAAGCCAGATCCCCATCCTGAACAACCAACCTACAAATTTTAAGTTAATAAAGCAGCAGTACGGCTCAATTAATGGAATAAAAAAACTTAAAAGTAACCATGAGAATTCACAAGATGTTCCTGCTGTCAATCTGGATTGAACTGGAACATATACACATGTATTGCTTGGATAAAACTCTATAATATCATAAATGTGTGGGTATTTCTACTTCTGCTGCAAAGCATTGCTTTGCATTAAAATTGGAGGCTAGAATTTAGGAACGTCACTGGGGCTTCTGAAAAAAAAATGTTCCAGTTTTTCAGTCATGGTGATGTCAAATATATTTAAATTCCTAAAGGTGTGAGGAAATCTAAACTTTCTTACTAGATATCTTTTGGCAGTCAAGATTTGCTATTACCCTCTTCCCTCCCCTTCAAAAAAGGCAAGTGACTTTTTTTTTATTAATTCAACTTTAAAAAGCTATAATATTTACATAACTGCAACTGCCTATTGCACTTGCTACATTTGTGATGGTCTATATAGCCTTTAAATCCATGGCAAACAACTTTACTTTGTCCTACTTCTGGGTTTCTAATCACAGATAATAAGGGTCTGAGGGAGCGAACCATTTCCCTCAAAAATTGGCAAGCTGAATTTTTTTCTGAACCACTGGAGTTCAAGTTGCATCTTACCTACTGTTTTGAGCTGGAACTGGCTGCAGTTTTAAACTTCCTCAAGACTTTATTCAATATTGAAAACCGACACATGCTGCGGTTGTAAGATAAACTTTATTTGTGGTGAATGATTTGGCAGATGGTCTACAACAGAAAAGCATTTCAATTGATGGAGTTCAACATTTCCTCACAGCAAGTAGTGGAACTGGACCTTTAAGCAACAGTGGTTGTTGTTGTTGTTGTTGTTGTTGTTGTTGTTGTGTGCCTTCAAGTCATTTCCAACTTATGGTGACCCTAAGATGACCCTATCACAGGATTTTTGGGAGCTGAGATTGTGTGACGTGCCTAAGATCACTCAATGGGTTTCCATGACTGAGAAGAGAATCAAACCCTGGTCTCCAGGGCAATAGTCCAATGTTCAAACCAATGCTCCAAGCTGGCTGTCCTCTAAGGCACTACTTCTTCCCAAATTATCCCATGATATGATGTGAATGCCATGAATGGCAAACGAATGGCAGGATATTTATATACCTCATGTGCCATTTCCACATGACAATGGTCCATTGCTTTGTTTGACTGCAGCCCTGGCAGGAAAAAGAGCATACTGGGAACGCTCCTTTCCACACCTCATCAGGTTACTGTGAAGGAGTGCACTGACCCCACCTCTTCTCTTCTGCAGCTCAGCTGGGCATCTGCCATTGCTGCACTGGGGAGGAAGGCATCATGCTTCTGCCCTTCTGCACAGCTGGGAAAGGTGGCAGTGCTGCATGATGGTAGGTATAAAATGGATTTTTCTCATTTTCCAAATACCGTGCATGTGACACACAGGGACAAGATGGTGGGAACGCGACGACTTCATGAAGAAGTATGACCCATGGAGAGCTGCTATCATGTCCCAATTGTGAGGCAGCCACACCGTGTAGAAAGGGCCATGCTTGCCTAAATCTTTAGCACGGGTGCAACCACACCCTAGGGCAAAGATTGTGGAAGATGGATTTATACAGTTAAGATGCAAATAAAGGAAATCACAATGTGCAGATGTGCTTACAGCTGTAAAAACTGTACAGCAAGTCTCTTAAAGCAAGTTTATTCCCACTCCATTCCCACTCTTCCATTTCATATCTTTTCCCAGCCTCAGATTTTCAAACTGAAGTGAAATATCTGACAAAGCTATTAAATATAAATTAACTCTTTTTATGCCATATTGAAGAGTTGTCAATGCTTGTCCATGATGCTCAAAGATATCCTGGTCATGATGATAACAAGGACTCTCAAACCCATCTGCCTGCTGGCACAGGCTAAGTGTACTATAGTATTACCATGCTGGATACCCCCACTCCATGATAGAATTGACAATGAAGATTATTTAATTGACATAAAATATAAATCATAAACTGTTATGGCTGAAAAGCCATGCTGACAAAGAGGACTGGCTGAACATATGCAAAAATATGTCAGATGGGACCTCAGAGCAAAGCCAGGTCATATCAGTTGGGAAGCTCTGGTGCCAACGAGCTTGAAGTAATTCCCTTAATGACTCAAATACAATAGCACATGAGGTTTTCTCAATAGTGCAACCAATTGTCATCAACCTGTTCCCTCTTCCCACTGAAATTCTCCTTTGTTTCCTAACCTATCGAGACATTAAGAAGCTATCATAATTTCCATCAGTGCTTTGTCATCTAATGTTAAGGCCATTAGCCTGTTCGAGACCCCATTGTCTGCTCTGCCAGAGAGACCTTAAAATCTTTCCCTTCAGAGCAGAAACAAGATATTTAAACCTTTGCTCTGAGCCAGACAACTCACAGTACTCTTGAAATAGGCCATCATTCTGATGCTCATTTTTCTGTTCTTGTACTATGCTTGGACCCCTAGTCTAAGCCACATCACTTTGTTTCTTCTCTGCAGAATAAGTAAATATCACCCAGTTCACCCCAACTTCTCCCTATCTAATTTTTCCTTCCCTTCCTTTGGTTAGCCTTGTGTGGTTGTCAGATTGCTTATGTGTGTTTGTGGTTTTCCCTAATAAAACATTCTTTTAATCTCCAAATGGTGTCCCTGTACTGGTAAAATAGATGGAAAGATCCCATAGGGTTACCTCCCTCTCACAGGCTTCCCTCGGAGCTAATAATTCCACACCATTCCATGGAGGCACTGGTGGACCTCTGAGTCACCCACCTTTTGAGGTAACAATAGTTGTTTCATTTCAGCATGTCAGTGTTCTAAATGATGTTGAAAGCACAGATGTAGGGTTTATTAAAGCAAAGAAACTTAAAAAAGCCAAACAAACAATAATTTTTTGCAACCATAAGAAAGTAAGGCCCTCTTCAAGGCCATTTCCGTACTACACTGTTATAATGGTATTATTCCACTTTCAACATCTCATGGAATACTGGGGTTTGCAGTTTAGGGAGGGGCATTTAGAATTCTCAGCCAGGGAGTTCTTTGATTCCACAGGATGTTGAAAGTGGAATAACACTATAACAATGTAGGGCAGAAATGGCCCTTGTTTTCGCTCTCTCTCCCCCAAACACACACACAGAGAGAGAGAGAGAGATTGGGAATTAGTTTTTCTTCTTGCCAGTGAAAATGTCTGGAGGACCATAATATTTTATTCTACAAACAATATTTACCTTGGTTGGGCTTCTGCTCCTCTCATGCACACAGTTAACTTACTGCTGCTGAGAATAGCCTGTGCACTTTGGGAAGAACTACTTTCTGCATCTTTCAGTGTAAGATGACTTCAAAATGCTTAGCCAAAGCATAGAAAATAATGGCTGGGCACCAATGTAACATGACAGAGAAGAGTAGAACTCTTCTTGACTCTAATGGGATCATTCCATGCCCTACTCTTCATGCACAATATTACAAGATTGAGCCCTTTGATTTAAAAGCAAACCTGTAATAATCCCGAGGCCTGATCCACACATAGTGGGACTACCTCTAGGTAACACAACCACAAACGTAACAGGAGAACATACAGTAGTATTCAAAGGGATAGCCTTGTCAGTCTATTTTCATATAGAAGGACATTGTTACCTCCAAAGCATGGGTCTCTTGAGGTCCTCTATCAGAACCCATGATTAAATGTAAAAATGGGGAATTAATTAACTGCAGGAGACTGCAGGATCTTTTCATCTGTGTTTTATGGGCTCATTGCCAAAGAGACCAGCCAGAAAACTTGTTTCAACTTAAATGTGTTTTATTGGGGGAAACGCACATGTGCACACACTATCATCCCATGCATGGAAGCAATGGCCCTTTTCGCATGGCGTTTTAGAAGTGAAAGAGCCTCTTGAGCATTGCGTAAATGTGAGGAGTGGTCTGCATGATGCACTCACATTTACGTAATGCTCAAGAGCGTGACACGCAGCGCATATGCACCTTTTTATTTTCAGCTTTTAGCCAAAAATGGTGCATGCTAGCACACCGGTCAGGGGCCTGGGGTGAATTTACCTGCCCTGCAGAGCCTCTGGAGCCGGGATGGTCATGCTTCCTGCCCCAGCGCAGCCTACAGCTCCCAGGCTGCACTGCGGAAGGAAGGGGCGCGGCGTGAGCAGGGCACTCATGCAACCAGGAAGCTGCTGCAGAACCCAAGCAGCAGGGACATGAAAGCCTTCCTCCGAAGGCTTCTCGCGTGAGCTCTGCCCCCCACCTCTGCAAAAAGGTAAGGTGCAAAAAGGCTCAATCACACAAGGCTAACTGAAAAGAAAAGGAGGAAAATGGAAAGCAGAGATAGAAGAGATTGGGTTACAATTACCATCCAGAGAGAATGAGCTGATGGTTTTAATGTGTGAAGGAAACATGTTGATGATTTTAACATGTAGATGACAAAGGCTTCGATGACTATATGCCAGCTTTGTGTTGATGACAGGATTGTGGAAGATGTTTGTGCTATGAAGAAGGACTTTGGAGGCTTCAATGCACACAGCAGGGTCTTGCTCTCCCTTGTCTGTGCATGAGAACAGGATAAAAGGGGTGGAAAATGTTTACTAAAGATCCTTCTTTAGTACAGGAGTTTCCATAGGAAATGCACACATCAGGGAGTTTTGCTCTGCTCTGAGCTCAGCTACTGTTCTCATTGAAAGGATTATCTTTACAACCTGGCCATGCTGGGGTTACCTTTGGCCTGTTTTCCACTCAAGGTCCCTTCTTCTACATAGCTTCCAGTCATAAGTGCATATAATTTATAATTTAAGCCAATGAAACATATCTGCCAATTAATATATTTTGCCGATTAAACCATATCTGCACAGCCCAGTTACAACATAAAGGAATCCAGTAGCATCTTTGAGACTAACTAGGAAGATCAGATGTCTATCATAAGCTTTCATAGATTTCATCTGATGAAGTAAACTATGTCCCTGAAAATGTATGTTAGAAACCTTTTTCTTCCCAGTTAGTCCCAGAAGTGTTACTGAATTCCTTTATGCCTTTTGAGAACATATTCAGTCTATCAATTACACAAGGCAGTTGTATAGAGTTAGAACACTAATGGAAAATACAAAGTAAATTTACACTTGTCCTCAGCTGCTGAATGTGAAAACCTTTGCAGGTTTGATTGCACGGGTTCCCAAGATGCACCGGGGCAACATGCAACATGTTGGCAGTGCTCCAGGTAGACTTCTTTCCCCCAGAGTGAGAGCAAAGTACTCCTGTTAAACTTTTATACAAACTTCTCCACAGCTCTCAAAGCTGTCATGAAGAATACAGAGCAAAAAACAAATTACTTTCCCTGTAAAAGGAGGCCTCAGCTTGGCTAACAAGGGAGGGGGAGACCACATTCTTCCTGTGGGATAGCCAAAGGCATTGTTATCTCGGAAGAGATGAAGTAAACTTCAGGTCAAATCAGACAACTGCAAGATTATTAATAGACTAGGCTTTGCTCACTTGGCACCAATTAATCTATGTGAGAAAACCACCTTACCAACTGGGAAGTGCTCACTATTCAGGTCTCTGTATACTAAGAATGCCATATAGAAAATCATACCCACATATTTCTGACTCCTCATCCTTCCTCCACTCCCAGTCTCAGTACAAAAACTTCATTGTAGTGGAAGCTGATTGGTCCCTTTTAGGTCTTGGTTGAATGCTCAGTTTTGGTTGTTCTACAACTACAGTCATTATTTTTCTCTGCAGTCCTATTTTGGAATGGCAGTTCCAGTTTAGGCAAATTGGCCATTTCCCTTGATCTACCCAGCACTTCCTGTTCTACCACTACAGGCTTCTGCATTTGAAAGATGCTGAAAGAATTCACTAAGAAAGTTGAGAATAATCCCATTAGCTACAAGGTCATCTCTGTTTTCTCAGATAATTGGAGTCTTCCTGACACTCATGGGATGTTACAACAAGCAGCCAGGCTAAAAATGTTCTCTCTTTATAGCCTGAGATGTACACTTGTGCTTTAAAAGTCCATCTCTTTTTTAGTCAAAAACTTTTCTAGATGTCCCAGTGGAAAACAACTTCATTAGCAGAGTGGAGAGGCATGCCAGTTTCAAGCTGTTGGACAGATATATTTAAAAGAGGGGGGATTTTTGGATGTAAACTTCATCTCATAAAATATGACCACCCTACAGTCTGGTAGATGAGATATATTTAACTGTGACAGCAATACCAAGATTAAATTTTGTAACGCTGTCTCAGCATATTTTAACATTTTCAGACTTGTAAAGCTTAAGAAAATTCCTTGCAACAGGCCCAAATTGCCCACACAAATGAATCTCCCAAAGGATTGGACCTCAAGTTGTATTCAACTCAAAATGTATAAATCACCTAGATAAACAGTGCTGTATAAATTATGGCGAAGACCTTGCATTTGGGCAATTTAAACCTGGAGCAGCCTACCTGAACCTCATGTTTCAAACTACAACTCCCAGCATTCCTGACAATAAAAGAGACAGCAGAACTAATCTGAATTAATCCCATCAATTCATGGCTACTTATCTTAGCATTCCTTTTCAACATTGTGATGAGCAAGCCTACATTATCCTGCTGTCAAAATCCCTGAGTATGAATGGAATGCTGACAGATGCACACACATAAAGAGAGACATATAGGGCAGAAGTTTCTTGTGAATATTGAAGATAATGGACCAGTATTCAACAAAAGGAGGCTGGGAAAAAGTCAGGTCACACCCTAGAATAGGTTAGAGTGCCCCATATTTTTTTCCCTCTCTTGCATGGCTAAGAAATTCCATCCATGCTCTCTTGGCAAACAGAGTGCTTGATGTCTAATGATCTGCACTTACCTCCTCTACCTCATTTTCAGCTCAGTTATTGTACCATGCTGTTCTCCCAGTTTTGATGGTGCTGTTTGAATATGGGTGCCTCAGGAAGGGATGCAAATAATGGTTGGCAAAGCACGGGAGGGCCTGAAGGTGTGCCACCCAAACAACTGCATCACATAAGATCCATTCACTAGTTATTTCAGATATCAGCATGTGGAGAGAGGAGCTCTGGCCCTCCCACCATCATATCTCTTGCTCCATTCATGTGGGTGGCAATGAATATGAACCTGCTAGAGCCCTAAGATCTCCAGGGGAAGGCTTTATCTCATTCCCATCCCAGTCTCGCCTGGTGAAGACACAGGGGAGTGCCTTCTCAGTGGCTGCTCCTACCTTGTGGTACTCTCTTCCTTGGGATGCTAGGGTGGCTTCCTGCTTGCTTCCCTTTCATAATAAAATAAAGACATTCTTTTTAAGGAGGCCTTTAACGGGTGAGTGGGACACCTTTTTGTTTTATTTACTTATTTATTAGTTGTTTTTAAAATGTATTGTAAGTTTATAATTTTATATTTTTTTAATGTGTTAAACTGTTTAAAAGTTTTTGATGTTTTTTAACTTTGTGGAAGACACCTTGAGTGCCACTTTAGGTAAAAAGGCAGCACAGAAATTCAAGAAGTAAATAATATAATAGAAACAGAATCTCTGCTTTCCACAAGGGTTCTCCACATGAGTCCAAACTCTAGCAAATCAGGGATCAAACTCAGGTACTGAGCATCCATAGAAAGGAGATGATCTCTGCTTCAGACTCATTGCTCTCCGCAGGCAGGAAAGTGCAGCTGAGGACAGAGGGAAATACAGTAGTGCCTTCTTGTTCTCTTGTGTCAATTCAACATGTGAAAATAGCATGGGTATAGTGGTCTAATGTGACAAGAATCTCTCTAGATCCGTTGCACTATACTAGGTGACACAGAGCATAACTGTTGGGACCCCATCCCATGAACAGCAGTCTTATAACAAGTGCCATTCCAAAAGGTTGTTTAGGTTATGTATGCCCTCAGACATAAAAACACTACACTGTTACCTGGGCTTGTGCAAGTTATTCTGAAACACAGCACTGAAAATCCCCCAGTGCTGAAACACAGCACTAAAAATCTGTATTGTACTACAGATTCTGAGATCTGTAGTACAATAGTAACTTTTCCAAACTCTGATTACTTCCTCAACCTTTTTTGGTCACTCCCCCCTTTACCTAGTCCATGTTTGAACATCAGTCTGTGGATCTTTAGACCATGGTTAATGACAGTATGGACAAGTGTTGTAGGCATATACTCATTCCTTATCCCTCCCTCTGCTTTCCCCATCATGTTCTAACTTCAGTGCTTCATTCCTCATTTCCATTACAGCAGAGTTCTCATTATGCATGGACCAGGGAATTCTGTCCTAATATTAATAGACGAACCCAGAGAGCGCCTGACTTTCCATTATGGTTTGCTAACCAAAATTAAGTAGGCAAGTTTGGAACGACAGGGAGCTTTGGCTCAATGCAAGCCAAGAATGTAGTGGGAGCAGGAAAACCCAGAGATGAAAGGTATGTGAGAAACATATTGCCATGAGGCTATGGAAAAATGTCTTAGGTAGCTCTAGCATCTGCATAGATCAGACTTCACCAACCATGTACCCTGCAGATGTTTTTGACTTAAGACCCCATAATTTTTTGTCACTGCCCATGGTCTCAAGGATTGATGAGACCTGTAATCCAAAACATTTGGAGAGCACCAGCTGCAGAAGTTTGGTATGGGTTAATAAATACACTAAGGCCCTTTTCGCACTGCATTTGCCATGTGAAAGGGTCCCTCAAGTGTCACGGAATTGTGAGGAGTGATCTGCACAAAACACTCACAATCGCGCAACGCTCCAGGTTTGGGCAGGTGCCGCTTGCATACTTTTTCATTTTTGGCTTTCAGCCAAAAATGGTGCATGATTGCGCATTGCTCCAGGGCCCCATGCGCACTTGCTGTGAGAGTGGAGCCTTCGGAGCCGTGGCGCTCAGGCTTCCTGCCCCAGCACAGCCTGGGAAACTCCCAGTCTGCGCTGCAGAAAGAAGAGGCAGGGCTCTTACGCTACCTGCTTGGGAGCAGGCAGCTTGTGCAGAGCTGAAGCAGCAGGGACACGAGAGCCTCTCGCTGGAGGCTGCTCGCACGATCCCCGCACCCCAGCACCAAAAAAAGCAGCAGGGACAGGTGCAGAAAGGGCCTAAGACTTAAATGTTTCTGCTTTCCATCTCTGTGAAACCTCTATCTGCATGTAAATTTTCAGTGGGATAAACTAGTTGGACTGGATATGTCTTGATGGACTGTGCTTTCAGGATTAATTTTGTCCATGATTTCTGCAGTCCTTGCCTTTGCAGAAACAATGTTTTCCATCACCTGAGTGCAATATGTGTCAAGGACATTTCACACAAGAGAAAAAATCAGCTGTATCTATACAGCTGCTAATGAAATCTATCTGGCAATATTCCTGTTAGCCGTACAATGAATTAGCGCTAAACCAATGTGACACACATTTTAGCATTGGCTGTTAGCTGCAGTAACACATTTATCTCATAGGTGAAGACAATCTACACCTCTTTGACTGAATGATTTTTACTATCACACTCTCACATTCATGATTGCTCAAGGTGTAACTTACTGATCTTTTCTTTTTTCTATTAGTAGAACTGAAGTTTTAATATGGCTCACTGCCCTCTGGTCAATTGAAATTCCCAGCTGTTATCCATCCTTGTGCCTCACTGATAGACTTTTTAAAAATTTTTAAAAAATACACACTCTTTTTATGGAGCAGTGGCACACTATCCTGAAACAGGAATCCTACCGTTTATGAGAGCTTCTGGAAAGCTCCTGTTAACATGGTGGCAAGCAAGCTGCAGAGAACTCTCACTTTTCCAGGCACCTTTTATAGCTGCATGGTTTGAAGCTTATCAACCTAGAGCACTGCTAAACTTAAAATGGAGCAGCTACTGCCAATGGATTTTCAAAGCCAGCAATGGATGAAGGTCTCTAGCTATGAATTTAACATTTTGTTGCAGTGCC
The DNA here is from genome assembly GCA_948472985.1 of Iguana delicatissima. Taxonomy (NCBI): domain Eukaryota; kingdom Metazoa; phylum Chordata; class Lepidosauria; order Squamata; family Iguanidae; genus Iguana; species Iguana delicatissima. The sequence goes on from CAOKZL010002428.1 coordinate 112,276, forward strand.
TTAAAAAAAAAAAAAGAATAAATGTGTGTGAAGCTACCCTGCTGGCCTTGTACTGCAACTTCAAATTGATTATTTTTCCTTTAACGTGCTGCCTGATATTCATGCTTATTGCAAGCCGTATATCTGAAACAGCATGTTTTTTTTAAAGCTAGTCAGCATGTCTGGTGAGCTTTGGAACAATCACTCCTCACTTTGTACAACTAGGCTAAGTCAGTAGGGGCTTCAGCATGTGCCTTTTAATCCATGCAAACGACGTGTCTTCCCCTATGCTTGCAATAAAAGGATATATCAAAATCCAAAAGACTTTATGGAGAAGCCACCTAAAACAGAGGAAGAATAAAAGGGACTGGGGGAGGAAGCCAGCAGAACTAAAAATGAGCTATCTTAGCAGATATTATCTTTTAAGGGTCCCAAACCTGATTCATGTTTTATTGTAGGACAAATGCCAATCTGTTTTAGAACTCTCCATCTATCCAGCAGGAATGTAATATAATTAGTGATTACTCTTTCTTCTCCATGTGGAAAGGAATTTACCAGCAAAGGTGGCTACTCAAGGTAGGTTTCTTTCACAAAGAGGTGGAAAACAAGCAACCAAAGGTGAAACACCTGGTGGAAATCATTTCCTAACATTACAATGCACAGTTGATCTCACCCAGTCATGTCTTGACAATTGATAGTCAATGAATCACAGCTACAGGTAGCTTATTGCATATGAACCAGATGCCAAAGAAACCTCACAGGAACAACAAGGTTTCATGGAAACATCTGAACCCTGAGTTGTTAATGTAATGTCAAACATTTGGCTGGCAAAGGAGTAATTAAAAAACTAAAATCAGTAAGCTGCTTGCTTTTGATCTGTCCTAAAAACATTGATGTATAGCAAGTTATATGTGCCAATGCCAGCAATTTTTGTCTCTTCATTATGTTAATAGCACGAAGAGCTGATTGGAAGGGTCACTGTTGACTGAGGTCATGTCCACAACATAAGTTGGATATATGGGGCTGAAATGATCTTTGAAACTTTCCTTTCTCAACCTTTCTTACAGGAGAGTTGAAACACAGCAACTAAGGCCCTTTCTGCACTGGGCTATTAAAACGGTGCAGAGCGACCTCCAACAGAGGTCTTCTGCACCATAGAGTGGACTGGGGCGGACTACTTTTTGCAGTTCCGCACCTCAGTCCGCTCCGGAGCGACCGGAACTGGTCGCGCAGCGTGTTTTTTAAAAACTTCTTTTTAGAGGTTTTTAAAAAGTATGGAGTGCGCAACTCCGTGTCACCCCATTGCCACGCTCCAGTGCAGATTTGCAGGCGTGCACTAGTGTGTGCCTGCAGATCTGCCGGGGGCGGGCTTTAGGCTGGCGAGCTTCTCTGGTTGGTGGAGAGCCTCCACCAATCGGAAGCCACCATTTTGGACGCCGAAGCAGTGCAGAGCGACAAGCTTGCACTGCTTCTCATCCTGACGGACTCGCCCGGACGCTGAAGAAGTTCGATGAGTCCCGTTTTTGCACGGTTCCTTTCCAACATGCAGAAAGGGCCTATATTAGAAAACTTAGAAGATCTTTTGAACTGGTCATTTCCCACAATTCCCTCCCATTGCTTAAAATGAACAGTCATGTACTAAAATCAATCTGTAAATTTTCCCACTGCCCTTCCAATAAATTACTGTCTCATTTCCACATTAAGTGCCATTTTAAGGGTATACATGTATTTAAATATGCATATATATATATATATATATATATAAATACATTTTTACACATGTTTTACCCTAAAATATTCATTTTATATGTATTTTACCTCTACATTCCCTTTACTATATCCTCTATCCATCTTTCACCTCTTTTCTTTCTCAATAGGCCTTGTGTGCACGATGAGGGAATGCATTGGTGTGTGACAATATATTCACTTAATAAAATTCATTTATTTGGTACATTTGCCTGACGTTTTGCTTGGCCTGACTCCGTAAAGTTGGTAAAAGATCCTGCTGGGTTACCTTGCCCCTGGTTTTGCTATTGCCAGTGCTCTGCTAATTTCCCCAACCTTTATAACTTGAAGGGAATCAAAGTGTTCCCCACGAGACCCCCAGAAGTCAGGGTAACACAAAAACTAAATTTCTGTTTTAAAAGCACAAGTTAAAGCCAACATTAAAAGATGCTTAAAAGATAATAAAGTAATAGCACTATACTCCACCATTTAAAGCCTTATCTGCAACAACACACTAAAAACCAAAAGCATCCTTAAGTTAAAAAAAAAAGTCCTTATTTGCTGGCAGAAAGTACGAAGAAACCACAGTCTAACATCTGGAGGACAACAATTTGTCTAATGCTTCTTTCAGTGTTTATCTGGGAATAGGTCCTTCTAACTCAATATAGTTATTCCTGAGTAGATATGTGTAGGACTATGCTAGTAAAATCCACACCCCAATTATCATAGGAAAACTTGTGGCTTGTCACTATGAAAGTGAATAGAAATGAAAGCTGTGTGAAAATGGTTGCTTCAAAACTCTTTCTTCTATTGGTGGGAGAAACTGGAATACACAGGTAATTTTAACAAATTCCTTCAGAGGGAAGAGAAATTCCCCAAGAGTTTTTCAGAGATTGGGTTCACCATTAGCAGTGGTATTAGTACAGTTTCATTTTTTCCTTCTGTACTAGCTGTGTTGTCATCCTGGCTTCTATTCTGCTTTATCTTTTGGGTCTCCTGCCATTCTTGGCCATTACTGAGGGCAAGAGGGTGACAGTCCAATACAAAAAGGATGGAGAGTATTCTGAAGAAAATCTGAAAAGTCCCTCTTTCTGGGTAGACAGGTGGGAAAGGGAAAATGTCAAAATGGTTTTTCATGTAAATGTCGTGTACTAAATTCTAGCTCAGCTCTAAAACTGGGATTGCACTTATGGACCCTATGATCTTTTACAGGTGCTTTACCTTGTCATCACATTGGCCTTTGCTCTTCACATGTAAATGCTTGTGATTTTATGAACTGGAAGTAGGAGGTTTACTATGTTAGCCCTGTGTCTAATGACACTTGGATAATTGGCTGGCAGATAGCACCTGATTGTGCATGGTGTTGCACACATCCCCTTTTTTCTAAACTTCCTGGGGTTAGTTCAGCATTAATCTTGTTCCAAAACTGTTACAGTCAACTGCCCTTTTCAAGCTGCAGCCATTAGGTTTAATTCTAAAAGCGAGTCATCCTGAAAGATGCTCAGCGCTGGAAGTTAACTGGCTACACAGCTTTAAATCCCTTTTCCCATTTGCCTTGTCTTCACAGCAGGAACATCTCCTATCTAAATTAGTGGACTTGGGTCTAGGGAAGGTCAGAGAACATTCAGTAATTTTTATCCAGGTTTATTGCTTGTCCTACCTCTAAGGGCCCAGAGCAGGTAATAGAATTTTTAATTGAAGATGACAGATCTTTGTCCCTCAGGGCTTCCCAAAGCTAAGAAGAGAGTCAATTGATGCAACCATTTTGAGCTGCCAGGAAATCCAAGTTGCTGATTTGTTCATGAGAAAACACATGCTGTGATTTTTATCATAAATCACGGTCCACCATCTTGAGAGACTGCAATTCAGTTCACTGTATTTTAGGCTTGTGTTGTGGCAAGTATGTAAGCATTTTGGCATGAGAAAAATGATAGCTTTGCTCACTTATGTCACTGCAAACACACAGACAAAGCATATGATACATCTTTCCAGAACTGTATTCTTTAAAAACAGATATTAAAAAATGGCATTCATCAGAATTCTTCTGCTTCATGTACCAGTTTTCCAAACACTGTTAAAATTTCCCAGGCCTTCATTTTACATGACAGTATTTCGGCCACTATAGTACAGTTTCTTTCCACACTTCCAGGTCAATATGAGAAGATACAAATCAAGTAGAAGGTACTCTGTGCATAAAGGGCAACATTAGCACGGGAAAACCAAGCTAACCATTAGTATCGTGAAAATTACAATTAGCTGTAATAGCCTGTTATGATGAAAGGCAGCTTTTTCGTCAATGCAAATAGCAGGGTCCATAGTCATGCCAAACCAAAATCTGTAATTAAATTCCGCCCTTTCTGCTACCAACATAAAAATAAACTTCTATATAGTTCACAACATCTTACCTAGTTTGGTTCTCAGTTTACCTTAGTAGTACAGTAATGAACTTTAGCAATGCAGCATCCAATAGCTCTACAACCTATGTGGCCTGAGAAGTCTGACTCAACTTTCTCATTTGATATTTTGTCAAAACCCGTGTGTCCTTCAAAAGCTATGGAAGGTATGATGTGGGGTAAAAATGTAAATATTTTTATTACTAGTGATTTCTAAAGTACCTACCAACCATCCTTACCTGAAGAATTAATCTTTAAAAAGAGAGGAGGAGAAGAATCATGCTTCCTACTTTATCAACCCTGCACTATGTACTTTTGAGGAAGCTTGAGGTGGTTTATTGACACCTAAACTGGAAGCCCCAAATCAGCCCGGAAGCCATAAGACTTGTAGCCCAGTTCATAACCTCAGCTATACCAGGTATTAATATCTTTCTTAGTGATGTAATGTAATTTAACACTCATTATAAAAAAAAAAAAGATTTCTTTTTTCCATTGATGATTTCAGGCCTTTTACTTTCTGAATCCTAAACCCTTTATTGTAATATGTGCTCAACATTACAGGGACCAAAGAAGACTATAGATCAAGCTATGCCTTTCTGAAGTTGGCATAATTGTAGCTAAGGTACAATGAAAATGCTAAACAACTCCATGTGGACTGTCCATTTTCCCTCGACAAATATTGTCCATTTTGTGATGTCAGTCACCCACCACTGCAATTTCATTTTAGCTGCAACTATAGGCAGTAATGACCATGAAAATGTATACAGTTTATTGAACAGAATCAAGCAATTTCTTGGATAAATGACATATGTGAAAGAGTTAATCAATATGCATGTGTGTCTTACTATTGGTTCTCCCGAAATTATTCTTGCCAGAACTCTTCTTGGAAAGCATTTGCAGCCATCAGGCATCATCTACCCACCATGTCCCTTGAATGCTGCTTGGTGTTTTTGTTGGAATCATTTTAATTAGGATTTTTGGTCTGATTTTTATGCGATGTGAGTAATGGAAAAATGTAAAGGAAGAATGATAAAAGCAGCTAATGTTTTATTACATAAAAATTATATTAAAGCTAATACAAAAACATTATGGTTTTCCTACTTGGAGGCTTTCTATTTCTAGAACACTTGGCAAACTATATTTCATTGAAAAATAATCTTAAACTATTGTTTCTGCCCAAAATGGGGGGAAGACAGTATATAAATAGCACACACTCTCTGTAGGCAACATGGAAAGATAAAGTATTCGATTTGTGTAACATTGTAGGCATGATAGCACCAACTTAGAAGTCTTCTACAATGATCTGGCAATAATTCTAGAATTATCTCCTCTCCCCAAACATTAAGCATTTGGAAATTGTTGGGTTTTTCCATTGACCACTTAATAAACTGTTTGATGTACAAAACATAACATTACACAGTTACAAAAATCTGCATGATAACCTTGCATTATTTTTTATTGTTCTACAATTCAAAGCTCATGCCTATAATTTCATATTTCACTAAACATATGCTTGTCTTTCTAAGGAAACCTTTGTGCCTCATTTTGCAATCAACATTCTGTCAAGCCTATCTATGACTCAGGAAAAAAAAATGAGTCAGGTCAACTGTTCCACAACATTTCTGTGGACCACTGGAATAAAGCTCATGGACCATCATCAGTGGATGACAGTAGGATAACCTCTGATCAACAGATAGGGATTGGTTTTTTTCTTCCCGTTCCAGAACAGTGGCTCTCAAGCCATTGGTTAGGGATGTTTTTTCAAATGTGCTAGGCACCAGCACAGTAACAGTGTCCAGAGAGTACAACTTTTTCTTTCTTTCCTGGACAGTCACCCTAGGGTGGAAACCAATAGCTTTCAGACCATGGACCACCACTCTAAGTAGCACCGTTCTAGATATGTAGGGAAGGGGTTATATGCTTTATATATGTGTGTGCATGCTAGTGTATTTTCCCTCCTAGTTTACCTACCTCTTCAAAAGATTCATATTAGGTCTTGAAATGAAAACTCTCTTTCAGCAATTTAGCATGAGAAGCACATGGTAACCTTTGTAGTTGGAAGTGGGAGATGGAGGCAACTTTTAGCTCCCATTTTCTGACATCTGTCTCAGTTTGCGACAGGAGGCTGTAAACATCACTAGCATTATGCTGCCTGAAGTACAACTACACATAGTACCCACACCTACTTACATCAAAGTAGACAGGCTAAGATCCTACATCACAAATGTCATTACAAATGTGGAACTATGTATTGCTTCCTCATCTGATTCCCCAAGCCTAGCTTAACAGCTAGTAGCCACGCTAAGTAGCAGAGGTTTGTTTTGCAGGTCATCAAGGCACAGGATGATAGTTACAGCCCTCTCCTTCCAGTGTGCTGCTATATAGTGAAAACTTGTGATAGAAGTCCTGTTTCTTGTCCCATGGCAGATCACTGTTGAGGGTGGTCTGCAAACATCACTCTATTGTGCATTGATTGTCAGTTGAACATACCTCCCATTGCTAAATGATGCTGCTGGATTTTAAAGTAGGTTTGAGAGGGCATTTACAATCATGGTAGCAATGTCAGGATAATAAACATGAATACCAAAAGGACAATTTGTAAGTCTAACTAACATGTTTGGAACTGTTAAACAGGATGCCAGACATAATTTTTAAAGCCAGACAATATATAAGCCAAGGAGCAGTTTCACATGAACTGCTCTGCCCTCTTGGCAGTGAAACTGTATTTTAAACAAACAAACAAACAAACAATTAACAGTGTCACCTGTCACAACATTCAAAATTATCTGCCCGAGGTGCCTCCCTCCCTCATCTTAATGGTAGGGCTAACCCTGACTGCAAACCACCTTCTCCCACCTGCAAGGGAAGTGGCAATGGTGATTTTGGCTTTATTGCCTTATATTGTTACCAACTCTCTTTTTTCTCTAACAGACAGAAATCTAACAGCTGAAATGTTCCCTGTTAGGTCAACTCCATGCCAGCTAAAACCAACATTCTGATTATTTAGGGGGGGAAATCCTATTGCAACAAACAATAAAAGAATGTGACACACAAACAGATTTCCCTGATATCGGTTAGTCTACTATTTGAAACTAGACAGATATGCTCAAAAAACTCAAAGCATAGTAAGATGATTTGGCCTTGCTGAAGAACATCAGCAGAACTACCTTCATAATTAAAAAGTGGGAGATCATGCATTGAATATGAAGGACAGGCTTTTCTTTTTGGTGGGGGGGAGATTTTTTGATATCCACATAACATATGTTACTTAATTCTCTTTCCATTAATAATTTCCTTTCTCCATTCCTAGGAAAAGTCATTTATGCATCATTTTGTTGATGTGCTGCATTCATTTATTTTTTGTTGTGTCTGGTTTCTTTTATTACTCAGCTCCTGACATTACTTTAGTGCAATATAACATACTAATCTTTTCCTTCAAACAATTCAACCTTCCTTGAATTTTATTATTTAGTGGTTTTTAAAAGGCCAACACATGTAGGATAAATATATAACTTAGGCTGTCATTGGCCCTTTCCACATGGGGGACGGGGAAACAGGGCAGCGCACGCAGGGACGGATCTTACCTGAAAACGGGTTGCTGCGTCCCTGTGGGGAGCGTGCGTTCGCCGCTCCACACGCTGGCAAAGTTCAGCAGCGTTCGGTGGCGCCCAAAATGGCGGCCGGCGACTTCCGGCGGCGCTCCGCCAATCAGGGTAGCACACCAGCCGGAAGCCCGCCCCCGGGCAGCTCTGCAGGGACGCGCTAGCGCGTCCCTGCAGCTTCAAATGGGGCGCTGCAACGGGTTAGCGTGCTCGCGTTTTTTAAAAACCACATGAAATGTGGTTTTTAAAAAACACGCCGTGCCACCCCTTGCGGCCGCGCGAAGGCGGTTTGAGGTGTGGAACCTCCACTTTTCAAACCGCCCTAGCGCACCCCACGGTGTGGACGACCTCTGGATGAGGTCGCCCTAAGCCCTTTTTTTTACCCCGTGTGGAAAGGGCCATTATATACTCATATAGCTGACTATCAAACCCCATTGAATTCAGTGGAACTTATTTCTGAATAGAGAACAATCCTGGGCTGGTGAGAATCATCATAGTTCAAGATAAAATTGTCCATGGTCCTTTTGTGCAGAGAACAGCATTTTCTGAACATGAAAAACAACTGTCTGTGCAGGAAATGATAGCCAGTGTTCTACATCAACTATTTTATAAGTAACAAAGTTGAGTATACTTAACTTAGGCCCTTTTCGCATGGCATTTGCCATGCGAAAAGGCCTCCAGAGCATCACCTGATTGCAAGGAGCATTTCAGATGACGTCCTCACAATCGCACAACGCTGCTGGGGCCGGCACGTGCCGATCACAAAATATTTCATTTTCAGCTTGTAGCTGAAAATAGTGCGCGATCACACATCACTCCAGGGCCCCATGCACACTTACCTTGCATGTGGAGCTCCAGAGCTGCAGCCCTCGCGCTTTGTCCCCCAGTGCAGCCTGGGCAAATACCTGGCTGTGCTGTGGAAGGAAGAGGTGGAGGTTTTCCGGCTGGCCAGCAGGCAGAGCCCTTCCAGCCAGCCAGTAGGCAGCTCCTGCAGAGCCAAAGCAGCGGGGATGCGAGAGCCTCTCACAAGAGGCTGCTCGTGTGATCCCCATGCCCTGGCGCCGGACAAAAGTAAGGTGCAGAAAGGGCCTAAGTAACCTCTCCTGGCCCAAATCTCCCATAAACTTGATGGAAACATCTTTAAATTGTACTCCTATTGTCAGCAGAATGGATCTCTCTTCCCCACACAGCCGATGCCTACCAAACTAAATGAGGGAAGTTATGATTCTGGTAATAGTGCCACAGTTATGACTAGGTAATGATTGTGAATGAGACCCAGAATAGTGAAGTGGTTTGAGCATTAGACTACAACCCTGGAGACCAAGGTTTGATTCCTTGCTCACTTACCCACTGGATGGCCTTGGGCACATCACACACTCTCAGCCCCAGAAATCTCCATGATAGGTTCACCTTAGAGTCTCCATAAGTCAGAAATTACTTGAAGGCACAACAACAACAATAACAACAATTATAGTTACCTAGATATACTTATCTGCAACTGGTGACTGGTGAACCATGGGGTTCAGCATAGCCCTTTTAAAATTCAGACGAAAATCTGGAAAAGGTTAAGCAACTCACTGCTATGGAAGCCACCAGTTACCATTGTGCATCATGTGTCCCTGGGCTTTAGCCAAACACATTTTTTAATACATACACATACACCTGCACACACCCACACCCACACCTACCTGGATGTAACTAAATACAAGGTAGGAAATCCTACGATGGTTCTGCTTTCACTCATACCCAGTGGCATAGCTTGAAGCATTCGAAGAAGGGATGGGTGGAGGGGCAGAGGCGGGGCTATGGCAGGTGGGAGGTGGGGATATGGCACATGGCGTGCGGGTTACAGTGTATGAGGGAGGACAGGCAAGCAGCAGTGGCAACCCCACAAAAATGGCCACTGGGGTGATCCACCCCCATCACCCCCATCCCTACGCCACTGCTTATGCCCTTCTACTTTCATTTCAGGTGAATTACTTACTGTGTAAATTTAAGGCCCTTTCCACACCTTACCTATTCTTGAAGCAGATCCAGGAAAGCCTCTCCCAGGAGGAGAGTGTGACAGAAATGCTCCCCTATGCACCAGCTGCGTGCTGGACAGGAGGAAGCACAACAGCTCCTCCCTCCCTTCCGAAGTGCAGCCTGGCACTTTCCCAGGCTGTGCTGGGGGAGAAAGCGCAGCCATCGCACTTCCTGACATTCTGGATGGCAGGTAAGTGCGAGAAGGAGGTGGGAGAACTGCACAATCATGGTTCATTGATGTGTGAAACCTGTCAATGATTTAATCCACAATTGTGATGGGTGACCATGAGATTGTGATGAGATTACTATGAAGTCATAGAGAACCATCTTCGCGATCCTGTGGTCATTGCAGGTTGGGGGCAGGGGAAGCAGAAAGGGCCCAGGTAATTAAAAAAAAACTCTCAAAATTCTCACCAATTCCTACATTTACCTGAGCTGAGACACAGTACTGCAGGGCAAATCCTACAAAGCTATCCTAAATTCTGCCACAGTGACTGTGTTGGGAAGAAGTCCTTGTACTTGTCATGTTAAATATAGCTGGAGAAGTTTTTTTTTTAAGTCTTCTGACATTGCCTTGTGGTTTTCTTTCCTCTCCATTCAGCATCCCCCTCCTTGTTCAGTTCCTTTCCAATTTATTTTACTTTTTGTGTTCTTGGGTAGATAATGATAAAGAAACTGTGCTGTCAGAAGTGACAAATACTAATGAAGAATACTTAGGCAGTTTATGCAATTTAACAGGAAGCAGTGTTGGACTACATTGCTTGAAGAATGCAAAAGAGACAAATTGTAGGCCAGTTTGTTTAGAGAAACCACAGTTGGTGTGAACACCTTAACCCTTTTGTCATACTCCAGCTTAGTGCTCAGCTGTGGAGTACTGCAGTGGTTATAACTGAACAAAATGATCCCAAAATGACTGCTGCTAGAAGAAGGCACTGCACAAAATCCTTTCCCAATTCTTGATTTTATTTGCATAGAAAACCAGTTGTTTGGAAAGGGAAACAGCAGCTTTTCAGCATATATTTATGGCATAGTCCCACTTCAGGGCTCCATTCCAGTTCTTGCAATGTGGGTTTCTACTCTAGTTCTTCATGTTTGAAGAGACCCTGGCCAGGTGTGTTCTGTGGGAACCCATCAACTTTCCTTCACAGGAGCACCTGGACTCCCATTCTGGCTGGAAACTGTTCTGTTAATGTTCCACAGTATCCCAGGTCATGTGGTGGAACATCACCACAGGACAGTGTGGGAAAATCAAAATAGTGGGAAAGCCAGGGCTAGTTTAAGCACTGGTGGGACACAGTGGAGTCCTAGCAGCTGTCTTGGCAGATAATTAGGACAGGTTCATTCTCTCAGCGACAAGGCAGAACTAGAGGACACAGCTGACCTAGCATGATTTTCCAAGAGCTTGGAAACATTCCATTAATCACAAGTTGCAGAATACTCCAGATAGCATGGCCCATAAACCATGATGTTTCCATGCTCTGGTTTCAATGCCTGAGGCAAAGGGCACAATCCTGTCTGTGTAACAAGTCTTAAAGGAAGCTGAACTGGTGGTTGATGTTTTGTTGCTGTTGTGTGTGTTCAGGTAATTTCTGATTTATGGTGACCCAAAGGAGAACCTATCATGGGGGTTTCTTGGCAGAATTTTTTTAGAGGTGGGTTGCCTTTGCCTTTCTCTGAGACTGAGAGAATGTGACTTACCCAACGTCACCTAATGAGCTTCTGTGGCCAAGTAAGGATTCAAACCCTGGTCTTCTAGTATCCTAGTCCAAAATTCAAACCACAACACCACTGACCCTTGGCTGCATGTTACCTCAACACCAGTGATGAGTTAGTGTCTTTCTCTTAGAGTCTATTGGCTAGTTTAGAAAATGTAGGACACACCATACGGTCCACACAATGCTTCTTTTCATCAGAGGGAAAATGGACAGGAAACCCAAGAAGAATAACAGGGAATCATCTAGCTCTTTTCCCTTCCCCATCCTCTGGTAGATGAGACCATTGCCTCACCATGCTAAATAGAAGGTGTTGCCCTGGAGTAGAGATCACTTTTCTATGCTGTTCTATATACTATATACTAGATCTACATCTATACAGAGCCATTATTTATATATAATTTACACTTTTTAAAAAAAGTAATTTAAATTTTAAGTATAGTTTAATTATTTTAATCATGGCATTAATCACTGGCATTTAATTCTTTTTTAACTTTTGCAGAATAGGATTTTTTTTAATGTTTTCTCATTTTTATTTATATAAGCCACCTTCAAGCAGTTAAGGATAGACAAAAAGCAAAAGTAGAAGTCTCTAGAAATAGTACTCACAACCCTGAGTACAACTGTTCAGTGACTTGTGCACAGAGATAAAGAAAACTAGTATAACAATCAATGCAGAGAAATGAAAGGTGACAATACAAAAGGAAAAACATGAGACCTCTTCCACAAGATCTGAAAAATCAAAGGGAAATTTAAATCAACAGTGGGGATGCTATAAGATCAGGGGGAACATATTACATGATCAAGTAGAAATAAAAATTCTATAGAAACAATAAACTGAAGAAATATATAAAAGAAATGAAAGTATGATACCTTTATTCAAGGAAGAAACATTTGAAGATGAACCTACAATGTTAGAAAGCGAAATGGAAACTGCACTCAGGACACTTGGGAGAAATAAATCACCAGAAACAGATGGTATACCAATAGAGCTGCCTCAAGCTACAGAAATAGAATCTACTGTACTTCTAACTAAAATTTGTCAACAAATATGGAAAACAAAAGAATGGCCCACAGATTGGAAATGCTCAATATACATTCCAGTTCCCAAGAAAGAGGGCACCAGGATTTCAGTAACCACAGGACCATTGCATTCATCTGCCATGCAGTGCTCAAAATTCTGCAACAAAGACTTTTACTATATATGGAGCAAAAAATGCTAGATGTCTATGCTGAGTTCAGGGAAGGAAAAACACTATAGTTCACATTGCAAACATACATTGAAAAATGGAGCACATAAAAAAAAATCAAAATAAAAACAGTCTGTTATTTATAATAAAGTCTTTGATTGTGTAAATCATAAAAAACTATGGCTTTCTGTTAAAGAAATGGGTGGGCAACAGCATTTTATTGTCCTCATGCATAACCTGTACTCAAGACAAGAGGCTACCATCAGGACAGAATATGTAGAAATGGAATGGTTTCCAATTTGCAAGGGGGCCAGACAAGGCTTCATTTTATCAGCATATTTGTTTGTATGCTTAACATAGCATACATAAAGTGAGATTAGACTCTGAGGAAAGAGGCATGAATGAGGAAGGAAGGAAGGAAGGAAGGAAGGAAGGAAGGAAGGAAGGAAGGAAGATCAACAATTTAAGATATGCAGATGACACCAAACTACTATCAGAAAATAGCAAAGACTTGAAATGATTACTGAAGAAAGTCAAGGAAGAAAGTGAAAAGACAAGTTTACACATGAACAGTAAGAAAACAATGACCTCAGATGATTCACATAACATTAAAGCAGACATTGAACACATTGATAAGTTCAAGATTTTGCATACCATGGCTCAATCATCAATCAGAATGGAGACTGCAGTCAAGAAATCAGAGGAAGACTAGGATGTGGAAGAGCAGCTATGAAAGAACTAAACAAGATTCTGAAGTGGGAAGATAAATCATTGCAAACTAAAATTAGAATTGCTCCTGCCATTGTATTTCCAATTTCTATGAATAATTGTAAAATCTGGACAGAAGAAAGCTGGTAAGAAGAAAATCTACTCCTTTGAAATGTTGTGCTGGAGAAGAGTTCTATGGATACCATGAACTGCTAAAAAAATAAATGAAGGGGTCCTAGAGCAAATCAAGCCTGAATTCTTCCTAGAAGTCAAGATGACTAAACTGGTACTTGAGACATATCATAACAAGACATGGCTCACCAAGAATGACGATAATGTTTGGTAAGGTAGAAGGCAACAGGAAAAGAGAGTGACAGCATTAGAGATAGATGGATTCAAGTCAAGGAAGCCATGGCCTTGAATATTCAAGACCTGAGTAGAGCTGTTGATGTTGGGTGAGTTGGAAGTCTCTCATTCATAAGGTAACCATAAGTTGAAGTCAACTTGACAGCAGTTAACAAGAAATAAAGCTGCCTTCGATCCCATCTCAGGAAAGTGGTGGGATAGACATTTAATAAATAAATAAATAAAACCTGATTCAAATAGCTCAAGAACTGTTAACCATCTGATTCAGTTGATTTGTTTCACACAGATTTTAGAATGCCCTCTGTGTGGGGTTGACCTTGAAGACTTCTCACAAAGTTAGTCCAAAATGTAGCAGCTAGAATGCTGCCCAGAACAGCTTATAGAAATCACATAATACCAGTTTTAAAGGAACTGCACTGTCTACCAGTACATTTCCAGTCTGAATTCAAGTGCTAGTAATGACATTTAAAGGTTAAACACCCTGAGACCTGCTGTTTAAATAAGCACATCCCTCTAGGTATGCCTACCAATGATTCAGATCTGCTGGAGAGGACATCTTCTGCATTCCACCAGTGAGAATATTACACTGACATGAGAGAGAGCCTGTTATCACCGTGAACTGGTCTGGCCTTTGGTAACCTTTAGATATCATTTTGATATCACAATTCAGCCCTGCTCTGCCACCAGCCAAGTGTTTGTGAGGCCACCGAACAAGCACGAAGCTAGGCATGGCTATTATCCACTGAGTCACCTTTGTTTACACCAAGGCAAGCCAGAAACTGCCAGATCTGCTTTAGGGGACCTCCCGAAACAAACACCTTCATTACAGATGCGTATCAAAACAAAGAGACCTCTGCCCCGAGAGGGCACCCTGGCGAGCTGAGTGCTTAACTGCTGAGCTAGCCGCATCTACATACTGGCCATACTATTGTCAATTCGGTCTATAACTCAATCATGTAAATTGGAGACATTGTCTTCAAAACTCATTGTTTTCACCTAGAACCAGACTAGCCCATGGTCATTCCTTCCCCTATAAAAATCCCCAGTTCTGAGAGCTCTTCGAATCTCTTGCTGGAACGCTTGGACTTCATTGAACTTCCACCCTGCCTTGCTGCTGCTTCTTCTGCAAGCTCCCCTCGGCCGCCACGCCAGATTTCCTTCTCTCCGATTGGCTTCCTTCAGGATTGCGAGATTGGTGACGTATCACCCATTCCCCCAAAACTCTATTTCCTGTTTCTAGTTAGCAAGTGTGTTTGTGTTTTTCTTAATAATTGCTTAATAAATATTATTGCTAGTTTGAAACTGTCTGTCTGCTCACTGACCTGATGCTGTATACATAGGATAAAAGATCCCCGCTAAGCTACCCTGCCTCTCATTAGCCAAGAGAGTGCTCCAGCTAATTTCCCCATCTTTGTTTAGTTTGTTTGGTTGTTTGGGCGTCCCTCCTGGGACCCCCCAATTCACAGGGTAACAAGCCCTAGCCACTGTGGTATCTTGGTGGTGGAATGCCTTCTCCTTAGAGGCCTGATTGGTCTCCAGCTTCAGTCTGGTACCCAGTTAAAAACCTGGCTTTTTATTAAAGCCAGTGGATCTTGATGATTTCATCTAAATTTATATACATACATGATTGTAGGCTGTTTTAAATTATTTAGTTGTTGTATGTGTTTTTAGAAGTTTTGCTTATTTTCATTGATTTAAATTTTAAGTTGTTTAAACTGATTTCATTGTAAGCCACCTAGAGTTCCTACAATAAAAGGTAGAATAAGAATATCTTAATTAATAAAGGATTTTTGATTTTTAAATAATTATGTTTAATTTTAATTTGGTAATACTGTAGTGATGCTATGTTAATTCTAAGTACTTAATTAGCTAACTAAAAACACCTTAATAAATAAATATTGGACAATGCTGGAAGCCCATTCACATGCTTCAATTAAACTATGGATCAAGTTGGACATTTTTCATATTCTGTATAATGATCCATTTTCTGTCCAGTGACACCAACAGTTCATCTAAACCTATCATGACTCGAATGACAAGTATAGCACTCAAGGGATGTGAACTGAGAGCTTACTCAGGCCTGTAACTTCAGGTTCTTTTAAATATACATTCAAAGGAGCTGAGGCATGAAATCTATATGTACATAATAGGCATATATGGGGAACAAAAACCAAAGAGGGAGGTTAATGATAGAGTTACAAGCAGTGGAATAAATACCAGGAAATGCAACTGCACCCTCCTTCTCCTTCTCCTAACGATGGCTGGTATCGGCATATTTAAATGCATAGTCTTCCATTCTAGAAGATCATCAAGCTAGCTGTCATCAAAAACAACAATAAAATATCAATGCAAGGACTGCTTTCACTGCTCATATAAAAGTAACGCCAATGCCTGTGAGTCCACTCCAGCTTTCAGCCTGAACTTTAAGGAGAGGAGCCTTATCTTGCAAGTAGATTCAGCATCTTTAATATGTCCTTTATGGTATGGACTAACATCTGGAATAAATTCACTGTCTCACTGTCATTTGATTGTTACCCTGATTTCTGGGGTCCTGTGAGGGACACCTCAATGTGCTCCAATTACTGGGGAATGGGAATTAGCGAGAGCACAAGCTAAGCAATGCAAGGGGCAGGGCAACCTAGCGAGGTCTTGAACCCAATGTCTATGGGGTCAGGCCGAGTCAATAATGAAACAGAAGTAAATTAAAATTGTTTCCCTTTATTTTGAAACACAGTCAAAACGTATATATGCAAACACTCACACAGACCTAATGAAAGAAAGGCAGGAGTTGGATAGAGAGTTTTGAGAGGTATTTTTCAGGGGAAATACTACACCTGATCCCGAAGCCCGGTTTGTCTGAAGAAAGTCAGTTGGGAGTGGAGATTCTCAGCACGTGGAAGCTGAAGGGAAAGCTCGGCAAACGGAGTGGCAGCAAGGCAGGATGGAAGCCAGGAGCAATCCAATGAAACACTCAAAATCAGGGGGTCTTATAGGGGAAAATGTGCCTGTAGGCTAGTCTGTTCCCAGGGAAAACAATGGGTTTCGGGCTGGAGACAAAGCCTCTGAAAGGTCAGTGTTAGCATGATTGAATTATGACATCGTTGTCAATAGTGTAGACATTATGCAAACGCAGAGTACTTGACAGTTGGATATTCGTCTCATCAAGCTGCCTGCTCGGGGTAGGGAGTCTTTTGTAAACTGCATGCATACATAATGTAATCTTAAAAGGGTACTTGCCTGGAGGTCTCCTGAAGCTGCGGTCCGGCAAATACTGGCCTGCCTGGATTTGTTTTGAATAATTCAGCTATTTTTGCCATGCCCGTGTGCATGCTTGTCCAGGGGCCTTGCAAGCACATGGAGAGGAATGGGTAGTGAAGACCAAATTCTTGATATCAAATGATATCTAATATACCACAAGTTCAGACTAGAAACTACAGTAACAGGAGCCACCAGTGTCCACTAGCAGCAGCTCCACTGTGCAGAGGAAGTACAAAAATGGTGTGGGGGTGGGAGGATGGATTTATTCAACACCTTACATAGGAGAACAACAACAACAACATTTATTTGGCTCCTTGGTGACCAAGTAAGACCTAAAGTGAAAGGAAACTGCAAATTGAAGGAGATCTCTGGTTGGTTGGGATGGGTATATATGGCTTTGCAGGCTCCACCCAACCCATTGCTATTAAGGCACTTCCCCACTGAAGTCAAGCTTGCTTCACCTTCATCTGCCCCCATCAAACTCTAAGCCCACTTGACCCCTATCAAGATTGGTGGGTAGAACAGATTACCTGAGGCTTTGTTCAGCTGTGGACAAAAATCAATTAGCTATGTCAAAGCTTCACAGAAAAGCCAAAATTTGAAGATGAGGGATGCATGACAATCTGTCAGTCTTTTGAAGGAAGCTAATGTGGCTTTTGAGCACTTTTTTTTTTTAAAAAAAAGGTCTAAAACAATCTCAAAGATAAGGAATTGGTAGGATATGTGTCACTAATGAGACAATGAATTCTGTCTTATTACTCCTTCTGTCTCTGTTCACTTTTATTATTGTTTTGTGGTAAGTGTAAGGGACTAAATTTTGAAATTTATAGACAGCATATTTATAGCACATGTCAGTGAACAAGCATCAAGAAACATCCGTTTTATAGGGAAATTAAATGTGGTTGTTATAGCCAAATTTATTGCTTAATCCGTGAAAGCACCATAGACATCTAAAGGTTAGACCACTAAGTCATAAAGAAAGATCATCACAATCATCATCTCAATAAGCAGTATAATATAGCTGTAAAATAGGAGAGGACAGGAAGTGATAGAAATGCCATGTAGATCAGCCACTCACAATTTACACTTTCATGGCCTTTGTCTGAGAATTCAAGATTACTAAATTACAAAGCAACCATGATTATGTCTTTCTCTCCCTCATTTTTTTCTTTTCTGAAGCTCTAATTTAAATGCAGATCTATCCAACCTAGTTTCTGCACCAACAGGTTATGTGTCCTTTCAAGACTGTTTCTTTAAGTTATGATTAAATTATAGCTATTGAACAACTTGGATGATTTTTTTTATTATTATCCTCCAAACTAGATGGGAGAGCTCCCTGTAGATTATCAGCAACATGATCCTGTATGGCCAGTATAACTTATGTCAGTTACACAAAATGTTAAACAGGCAATAATGCTGTTCTAAGATATATCAGTCGAGTTGCTTAGAATATGATGAATTGCTAAGGCAATTCAATAATATTTGCTCCATTTACAGCTATTGATTCATCATGTTCTGTGCAACTATCAATCAAGTTGTTTAGAATAAGATGAGTTAACAAGCTAACTCAATAATATTTGCCCCATGAAATTCCTGAGGGATGAGCAATGTGTGATTCTCCAGATGTTCTAGGAATGCAATTCCCATCAACTTTAGCCAGCATAAGACTGTAGTGCAATAATATTTGAATGGTCCCCAATTGCCCAACCCAGCCTTCACCATATTAAATGTGTATACAATGATCTGAAACCTATTTTAACACAAGTCAACAAGGGGCCTTTGGTTTCAAGGGAGCAAGAGATAAGCACACACTGCAGAAGTCAACTCAATATTTTTCAGTCTATAGTACGTTATTGTAACTTTGCAGTCTACCGTATGTTATTGAAGTCAGTATACATTTGACCATCTTAGCATTTTCTCTATCAAAAGATAACACTGAACTAACAATTAAAGAATTTATTAAAGTTAGACAACAGTATAAGAAAGGATGAAATATTGAACAAAAGCAAATTTGCTAAATCATCATTTATAGGAGTTCCATTGTTTCAATAGAGGTCTGTAGATGGAACTACAAATTAAATTTAGGCCTTTATGTTTTTCTATGAACTGAACTCTTGGATTACATAGAACACAAACTAATATTAATTGGGTTAGGACTGGGTGGGTTGATTTCAATTTCAATGAGGTGTGGGAATTGGATGGCCTTCTAAATGAACTGTAACTCCTAGAGGTCAGAAGCAGCTTAGCCAGTGGTGAGGAAAGGTGAGAAGTAGTAGCTCAGCAACAAGGGCCAGACAATTCTCATCCTTGCTTTAAATCAATGATTTGAAGTCCTCATCTTCTGCTATTGCATGGTAGATGTTACAAGTCAGATATGGTAGAGTTGCCCCATCACTGGAAAAGGTCCTGGTTTGCCTTTTAAGGAGCTAACAAACAGGGATAACCTATCCTTTGGTCTGCCTGAGCCAAAGCCACTTCATTTCTTCAAGACAGGTTCAGTTCAGGCTCTCAAGATGAGCCCAATTCAGAGCAAGTTACCTGCAGTTGCTTTCCACGGTAGGATTTAAAATGTCATGATCACTGAGCCCGGCCATCCCTCCCCTCCCAAGTGCATATGCTTTCTGTTGTGTCAGGTGCAAGCCAGCAAGGCTTGAACTATAGCACAAGCTCCATCACTCTGCCCCTAGTGGGTCATACTTAGGATTGATCTCCCCTGTAAATCAAGCTTACCACTGAATTTAATATCTGCTGTGGTTTCAATTTCATGTTTTTACAGTTAGCTATTCAGTAGTAGTTCCAGTGGTCAGTGGTTCCAGTGTCAGTGAGATGGTGAATCAATTCTGGATTTCAATATACAGCAACTATCCAAGCTTCTGAGCATATTTTGCAGGTAGGATTTAGCACCTTGGATTGTTCATTTAGTTTCAATAAACACAAAGAGCAAATTCACTGGCACACTGGGATAGGAGTCATCAGCTGACACCACAAGTGGGCCTTATGGATGGTTAGAACTATTTATCAGTTGTGGAATGATGAATCAACATGTTGGTCAAATCCATTAATTGAATGAGTCTGCTCTAGTAAAGACTAACAACAGAATTTAGATCTACATCTGTTTGTCACAATGTAAATTTTTTCCTTCCTTCCTTCTCATACTGCTAAGAAAACGTTCCATATAGCTTGTGTCTTTTCATCCTACAATTTGTGAGGTTACAGTGGCAGTCCTATACGTGCTTTCTGGTAATAGCAAGCTCACTTAGGTTTATTTCTGAGCAAACATGTATAGCTCTGTAAGAACAGGAATATAGAAGCCTGCACAGTAGACAATTTTATCTTTCCTGCCACATCCTTACAAAAACAAAGTAATATATAAAAATGAAATGTCTGCGACCAATAGGTCAAAGCCAAGTCTGACAGTTGCTGGGCAAACTAGGGGAGTTTATTTTAAAGAAGTAGAAATGAAATGCCTATGTCTGGTATGCAGAATGTAAACATTCATATTTGAGTAATTAACAAATTGGTTTTTTTTTACTTTGCACAGCAAAGCCTCCTTTGTTTACATAGCAAAGTTTTCTTTTATTCAAGGTACCTACTAAAAGGGACTGATTCAGTTTAGAGATCAACTGAGGACTAGCATGCTCTCATTTAGATTGTTTAATATTAACCAAGTTGTTTCTTGTAAAACAACTGGATATTTATATTTTTTTAAAAAAAAGTCTGAGATCTTTTTTTATTTTTTACCCATCCCCCTGCTTAGGTATTTTTAAAAAATGCATTCCACTTAAGAAACTCAGGGTCTATAGAGCCATTTGCACACCTGCTGGAAGATTATAGTGCCCTAAATGCTGTATCAGCCTGGTGAAGCATAATAACCACAATAACCATCAGATTTCCACGGACTTCCCCTTCTATCACAGTGTCCCAGGGGCTGAAGCTGGATGCTGTTCTAGCACAACCTCCTCACTGGGCCATTCATTGGTTTATGTCACAAACAAGCTTCCAACAGTTGACTTCTTATTCTATCAGATGTCCACATGGACTGATATGTTGCACAGGAATCAGGAGGTTGCTTCCCCCATATTTTCCTCATACAATTAGTGCAGGTGCAGGATCACTTGCTAAAAAGTTCATCGAGGTATTTAATCTGTTGGCCTAAATCTCTGTGTTAGTCACATCAAGAGCAGAAATATTGAACCAGTTCAATGACAAGCTATATTTAATGGCTAGGTTCCTGCATCAGGAGACAAATGTCTATCACACAGCTACATCTCCATAGCTACCTCCTGATGCCATCTCAAAAAAGCTCTCCTTCTTTACAGCACACACACACACAAACACAGCCATTTCTGTATTGCCAGAAAACCAGGGATAAATGAGGAGATAACTAGCTATTTTCCTGTAGCTGGATACACTACAACAGACTTTTGCATAGACCTCCAGGAGGCCTCAGAAGTACTTGCAGTGCATTCAGCTGCAGGAAAAGAGTAGAGTACATCCCCATTCATCCCACTGCTCTCCAGCAACATGGAAATGGCTGTCTTGTGAGGGTATTGTTTATAATGTGGATTTTGGAGGGAATTTTGTTTGCTGCACGGTTGGAACAGAATTCTGACTTCTGCAACACCCCCTCCCAAAAAAGTGCAATGTCAAAAGTTCAATGCCAGCCAATATTGATGAATATAAAGTGATTCAATCAGTTTACACCAGCTGTGGCTTTGTTGTTATTGTGTCTCTTCAAGTCATTTTTGACTCATGGTGACCCTAAGGCAAACTCAATCATGGAGTTTTCTGGGGCTAAGAATGTGTGACACACACAGTGTCACCCAGTGAGTCTTCATGGCTGAATAGGGAATCAAATCCTGGTCCCCAGGCTCATAGTCTAATGCTTAAAGCATTACACCATGGTGTCTCTAAAAAGATATTGGGATTGTGTTGGATTGTTGTTGTTGTGTTCCTTCAACTTGTTTCTTTCTGACTTATGGGGACTGTAATGTGAACTTATCATGGGTTTTTCTGGGGCTGAGAGTGTGTGATGAGCAATGGACATTTTCCACTCAAGGATGGGAAAGATTTGTTCAGTTCTCATTCAGTATGACCAAGTTTTTGCTTCCCAAATCAATAGGTGAACTGAAATCTTTCTGTATTTGCACTTCTGAAAGCTAGTTAGTTAGATTTTAAAAATGTATTAAAATCTATATGTTAGGGAGAATTCCTACAGAAAATGGATATATTAAGCAAATATGTTCACAATGGACCAACTGGGGCAATGGACCAAATTTTTTCCTGAAAAAAAGGACACTTGTAATAGCCATGCTATGCAAGGAAAAAAAGTGGGATATAAACTAGATAAATAAATAATAAATAACATAGTGAAACCACCTTTCAGAAAATATCTATACAAAATGATCTAAACATCTCTGATGTCTCCCTTTCCTCGATTCATTTATATATTGTACAAAGAGGATCAAGTTTTCCAAACTTCATTGCTTTTAATCAGTGTTTTGTATACCTTCAGTCATACATGTTAATTTTTCCATCAGTATAATTTCTACCAGGACCTCGTACTTCCATTTTCCAAATATTTCCAGAATTAGTAATGTTGCTCTAGAAGCATATACCAAAAATGTAATTCATTTTTCTGTTGTAACTTTTTTGGACTATGGACAATAACAGCAATTTCCCACAAAATATTGGCTGGCTTTCATATCAAATTGCAGTTAAGGATTCATAACCTAGAATTACAGATCTGTAACTGACAACTGGTCCGTATCCAGTAAGACTACATGGCATTACTATGAACTACATAAACACCACCCCAACCAACTTTTAGAGACAGCAGCTGGACTGGGCAAAGGGAATCAGTTCACCTTCCAATCAGGGTGCAGGATGTTTCTACCTCCTCTCACCAGCAAGCAAGACTATGACAATCAGAAGCAGGACTCTTGTCAGAAGTCCTTGTCACAGCCTCACTTGCTGGTGTGAAGGGGTGGAAACATCATTCTTCTTGTTCCCTGATCAGAAGCTGAACAGACCTCCTTAACTCAATCTAGCTTCTGGTACTTAAGGTGAACTACTGGTGGGTGAGCCAAGAGATGTTATTTAGTTACACGGACATAACTAAGTACTTGATGTAGAATATTGGCAGTTAAATTTTTGGTGATTTTTGCCGCTGTTGTGACATTCTCCCAGAATTTCATTTTTGTTCACATTTCTTCCAGCACCAAGGAGAAGTGCTGTTGTTGATTTTGTGCAATTTCATAGGGATACAATAATGTGTGAGAAGCATTTTTAATGTGTTTTTCCTGGTTAACACTAAGATGGATTTCAAGACAGGAGATATGAGGGTTTGGATCCATTCCACCTGTTATGGGTGAGCTAATATCATTCTCCCATACCAGTCAGATATTCATCAACCTGTCACATTTTTTTCTGTTGTAATCCCTTCATATAATTTTTCTGTTAAGGTCCTGTGAAATTTTTTTCTCATATAATTTGAATGTTGAAAAACAGTCTCACAATATCTGCATCTTGTGCAATTTATTTATCTAAAGCCCAAACATGTTCCTTGTCTAGTTAGGTGTTATCTGTATTTTGTCAGCTATTTCATCTGTCATGACTGGTTTAGTAAGACCTGGTGAAATCTTTTTCATGTAATATGCCCACAGAAGGGTCTTAATAAGAGGCCGGGGTGCTGCAAATTAGAATACAGAACTTCCTCCACTTTCAGATCTCCCCATCATTTGGTCCAACAGATGGGACAGATCTGTTTGTTCACTCCTTTGTATGTAGACAGGTTTGCTCCCAAACCTGTGTTTGACACACAAGACTCTTTTAGCCTACAAGATCCTGACTGTTCATTAAGGAGTCTTGAATATCAGACAGAATGTAATCATCGTTGGGGGCTGAGGGATATTACTACAGTTTCACAATCAGCATAGGAAAAAGTTTTACTGCACAGAAAACATTATTTTTTATGTTCAAAAAACATTTCTGCACAGAAAGTAAATTTCCTGCATTAAAAAAACCATTTTTTTTTCTGTGAGGAAAATGAACAGGAAACTTTTTTTTTCTGTACAGAAAATACTGCCTTCTGCAGAATAAACTGTGCAATTTTTTTTTCATAAAATAAGTCTTCTCAGAGCAAAAAGAAATGTGGTAAAATGATTGCCTAGAAGGATGAAATTTATGAAGATTTACATCCCTATATCCCGTAGACAGTCTTAACAGCTTACTCCACACCAGCCCCATACATATCTTCTCAGCAACAGAGGAGGGAAATCAAGTATTGTCTCTTCCTTAAGCTCTTCTTCATGAAAATGGTTCTTTCAGCCAAGATACTTTGGAGAACCATTCCTTGGGGAGAACATCCATAACCCAATGATGGAGTGATGGAGCGATGACTCCTGAAGGTCTAGAGAAAGCTCACTAAATGGAAAATCTTTACCTGTCAATGCAGGGAATACTGAACTAGAAAGGCCCATCTTTGTACTGGGGCTGGGGAAAGAAATATTAGAGGTGAGGAAAGAAATATAATACAAACAAAACAAAAAAATACCCTGCCTTGGTTTGTGTGCATCTTTTACTTCACTTTGTTGCAATTTTAAAGGCTTTTGTTGTTGTTCTTTTTTAGATTGGGTCTTTTTTTTCTTTTTTGGTAACAGTTTAGGAGATTAAACAAGAGCTATTTACACTATTGCTTCACTGCAGTGTAGTCTCTGAACTAATTAAAGCTCCTTGGAAAGCAATCCAAATCCCCTGATTTTTCAACATGATTCAGTCAAAAGTTCATTTGTTTTAAGACACCACAGTAAGAGACAGTTATAAATCCATTTGAAAAAATCCATTGTTATTTAGCTGAGGACAACAGGTCAACAGTACATACAGATAAAGCCTTCCAGATACCCAAAGACATTGGAGTGAAAAAAAAAATCGATCTTGAAAATACTTCAGCCCATGAGCAATTTTAGCCACTTCCAGTTTTCAAAGTAAACAACAGAAACAGCAAAGTAAAAGAAAAATGAAAATAGAACATAGTTATGTAAAGAACAGTAATGAAACACTCATGCACTGATTCACCTAGTAGTCAGTGACACCTTTAAAAGCCTTCTGCAGGTATAATCCCATTTGGACAAAACACAAAGAATTTTGCCATAAACTTGCCCATGTAGTTACTCCTCTCCAGATATTCTGGAATTCCTCAGCCATCATGGAGGTTGCTCCAGGAGTTTAAGTCTTAAAAAGTTATTTTTTCAAGCTCTGTTCCTCACCATGATCCAACTGCTACATCAAGTACAGTTATTTAGATGTGGTCCACTATTCGTTACAAAAGATAGATGTCATTTACGGTTTTGTCTAACTGGCCTTTGTATTCATACAATTTGATTAGGACCTTTCAGTGTGTGTGTGTTTTAACTGTTGTTTTCTAAATTGTTCAGGTATTTGAGGACAAAAATTGGAATAGTTCATATATTAGGAAAATGGCTTACAGAATAATAAAAGGCGACATATGCCTCAAATTAGCTATGTGCCAGTTTCATTAGTGTGTTTGTGGACAAAGGGGCTTTTAACTGGGTAGATGCTGCATTACCTTTAACTGGTGTGGTTTTAAATTGTGTTTTAAAGTTTGTATGCTTTCATTCATCCTATGTTTAATTGTATTTCATGTTATATAATTATATGCTGTCATGAGTCCCATTCATGGGAGAAAAGTGAAATATAAATTGAATGAATGAATGAATGAATGAATGAGTAACTAAGGAATGCCATACTTTACCATACACATGTGACAATGTAACTAAGGCTACTGAAGTCCTCATGTGGCTCTCACTTTACAGTGGGGGAGACTAGACCTGTACTCTCTGACTTTCAAATATGGATAGTGATGGCATTTGGATGCATATCTATTATCCTCCCTCTGACAGTAAGGCTTCATGAAGATGATATCTCCGTTTGGATAGGTATTCAAATTCAGATGCTGTTCTTCTATACTGCCCCATTTTCAGTGGGATGCTTATTTGCACATCCCCACCTCCATTTTGCTGCAGTTAGTCAACTATTTATGACCAAATGAGTAGAAAGAAATCTTAGCTAAATTTCCCAGTAGATCTGACACTGCTCACTGAAGTTTTCTTTTCTTCTTTCTTTCTTCCTTTAAAAAAAGTTTTATAGATGGAAGTCTGACTGAACAGATACATTGCTACAGATCTTAATTTTGTTATTTATTATTTATTATTTGTTGGAGAACCAGCTTGGAAAGGTGGTTAGAACACTAAACTGGCACTGGGGAGATCCACGTTCTAGCCTATGCTAAACCATGAAACTAACTGATCAGTTGCCCTATTTTAGCCTATCTGACCTCATAGGATCACTTGGAAAACTAAGTCAGAAGGAAGGAAGCCATGCATGCCACCTTAAGCCAATTGGAGAAAAGGTGGGATATAAATGTAACAAAGGAGTTTGAAGGTAACTGATATTATTTTTACATTATATCATTCTTGTTGACAACAAAAATGGTGCTTATTCCTGAGTAACTATGTTTAGCATCAGTTAGGCAAATTTTATTCCTGTAGTGTAGTCACAGTGGTCCTTCCCTCTCTCTCTTTCTCGACCTTGAGGTCCAGGATCTAAAAGCACCTAGCTGCCAGGTTGACTATGGGACAGGGATCCTATAGCTTTAAAAAGTTAGCTGATCCTGCAACAAGAGACCTTTCATGCTATACAATTATAGCACTATGATTGCACTCTAACTACCCTGGGAACATACTCTGAAATCCTGGGGATTGCAGTTTGGGGAAGGCTATTTAGAATTGTCAGCCCAAGAGCTACTTTAACATCTCACCAAACCGCAAACCCCAAGATTCCAAGATGCAGCCACAACAGTTAAAGTGGAATCACAGATCTATAAATGTGCAGGGTAGAAGAGTCTCATGAAGACGTATCATAAACTTCTGTTAGACATAACTGTGGCAAATCTCCCTCACCACTCCCTAACCTCATGTTTTAGCTGATGCAGCCCCTGCCCCAGCCATTTACTGCAGGTAGAACGCTGGAGGTGGCAGCTACGAAGAACCAACCAGCTTCATTTCTGTAGCTGGAATCATGTAATATGAGACTGAAGGTGCTGTTCATCCAGCTGAAGTAATGGAGGTGGATGTTTCTCCAGCATCACCATCTCCACTTTCCACTAGTTAGTGAATAGCTAGGCAGTGGATGAGGAGGTCTGCAGCAGCTAAAAAAGTTAGTTTTTGGTGTGAAGAAGGAAGTATTTCACTTCCACCTGATGGGTCTTTGCAGTATAGCTTTCCAACTGAGGATCTGCTAACTACTGAAATTCCTGGAGCTTTGCCCTGTATTCAGGCTGGCAACCTTAACCTGTATCACTGAGGAAAACAGCATGCTTGCCTGAGGCCTATGAAAACTACCTCTCTTTCAGCTCAGCACCATGTTCACAAATTGTATAAGCTGCAGCTTAAGGACTAGCTGTAAGAGCTTATCTGCTTCCTGGATTCTAGTGTTGAGCATTGTTTGGGATATGAGTGGACAATCCCTTTTCCAAAAGATGAAAGAAAGCACAGGGAGTTTAATCATTAGATAATTATATCAAATCATTTAAAACAGTTAGGGACCCAAGTAAGTAAACAAGGTCTCTGCAAGAATAATTTTAAAAGGAACAGGCTTTTTTTCAGCTGAGAGGTATATAGATTTTTTTTAATTACAGAAATTGATTACTCATTTTTCATTAGACCCTGTTCTTTTCAACACAGCTTTCAAGAGGGAACAATAATGAAGGAGCAATTAAGATGAGGAGAGAAAGAAGAAGAGAAACACATCTCTGTGAAGAAGATATGCTGGACAAAAGACACAATAGGTCCCATGCAACATTAAGGAACAGAGCCAGTACTCTCAAAATGTGGAGGTGATAGGTTAGATTTGCCACCTTTTGCATATAGGCAGACCTTTTGACTGCTCCTATAACACAAAGACAATGAGAAAAAAGCCATTGACAGCCAATGATTTTTTGTCCCCACTGAACAAAATTATAGATCTCCCTGGGGGCATAGGACAAAGCAGAGCAGAGTTCTTGTTATTTTATTTCTAAGGAAATGTCTACCTTCTCACTTCTGTTTTTCAAGAGCCTGTATTCCCCATTAGTACCATGCGTATTGTTTCAGATAAGTCTCAAGTCTAAATTAGCTGTTTTGTTCCTTAGAACCAGTGCTCAAAAGCTGTTCGTCAAATTGATTTGGAGCGTATGGTGTCCTGCAAAAATTCAAAAGGAGTGTTTTCTGACAATCAGGATTTCAATTTGATGAAGAGAATCGAATTTGTATGAAACCTGTTCTGTCTAAGTTATGTTAGTGAACTTAGCTCATGTGTTCTGTTATTGTCATTTGAGGGCAACTGGGGGGCATCCTCCCCCTCCCACTCGACCACAAGAGACTTTCTCCTGTTGACAATAGGAAGAATGGACTAAATTGTTCATTTTTTCTTGCATGACACATCCCTGGTCAACCATTAGGTTTCTTTCTCATGGCTATACAGCTTTTATCTCCTTTGTATTCTCATCCCACTCTACAGTCCTCCAAAAACCTGCTGTCTATGGAATGGTGTGTAGGTGATACCTCTACACACCTATATGGGCAGATGGAAGAAGAGGTGATGATACTAGTGGTGTAGGTGGGAGGACTCAAGTCACTTCAGTAACTCGACTTGGCAATAAATGATGGACTGACTCAACTCGACTCGACTTCTGACTCTTCTGTTTTTAGTGACCAACTTGCTGCCCTTGCTGTCCTTGGTAGCCCCACCTCCCCCACCTTTTCCCAATCAGCAGTCAAGGAACATTATGTTGATGACTCAGTTAGACTTGCCCATGATCCTTATCTCCATCTCACCCTTATTTCCTGTGTTTTTCGAGAACCCACTTATAGAAAAGCAAAAACGCAGGAAGATTGAAGAGGAGAAAACATGGTTTTTCAGGTTTTTTGGGTGAGTGTGGGTTTCAGCATGGGAGGGAGGTCCTGGAGGGCCTCACTCAGAGAAGCCAGGTAATTGAGAGGGGCAGATGGTGGGGAAACAGTTGGGCAGGGGAAAGAGGAAAGGCTCAGTTGTACAACTGCCTATTCTTTGATGGTTGAAGGCTTTGTTCCAATTGTGCTTGCTCATGAGTAAATGGAAAGCCTAGGGTGTTATTACCAGCCATTGCCACCCACCACCCACCACTTACCCCACTACCACCTCTTTTTTGTTGTTGTTAAAATTGGTTCTCAGACTTGTGGCTTGACTTGAGACTTGACCTGAATTATCTTGCAAGGACTTGAGACTCAGCTTGGGACTTGAAGATAGGG
This sequence comes from Iguana delicatissima, assembly GCA_948472985.1. Classification (NCBI taxonomy): domain Eukaryota; kingdom Metazoa; phylum Chordata; class Lepidosauria; order Squamata; family Iguanidae; genus Iguana; species Iguana delicatissima. The sequence goes on from CAOKZL010002428.1 coordinate 141,581, forward strand.
ACTTGAGTCTTGACTTGAGTAATGGAATGAAAGATTTAAATACATCACTGCAAATAGGATATTAGTGTCTCCGTATATATTCATGTATACTCATGTATATACTTCATAAATACCCATGTGATGAACATACTGTCATAGCACAGCAATACTGTCATAGCACAGCAATACAGTCAATGCTACTGGGCATTATCATTAAAAACTGCTTGGAAGGGAGAGACTTGCTCAGTTAACTCAAGTTCAATTATACCATGGATGTATCTGCACACTGCAGAATTCAGCAGTTTGATCTCACTTTACCTGCCATGCCTGCGATTTGTACTTGGTGAGAGACTTAAGCTTTCTGCTAGGGAACTTCAGTACACTTTCCTGAATTCCGAAACTAGTGCTCTTTGGAAGAATATTCTAAGTATACCTCCCCAAAATACATGTCCCAAAATTTCACTGCATGGAGTCAGGATAATTCAAGTGATATCAAACTGCTATAATTCTGCAATGTGCACACACCCCATGATAAGGGTTTTTCCCCTCCCCTTTTCAACTAGCAGAACTTTACTTCATGGAATAGCTCTCTACTTTATACACTGAGAGAAATTAATATATTTGAGGCATGGCTTATTACTATTTTTATATATTATTTCTGGAGTTAGGAATATGAGATATTTTCTCTTCATAAAACTACAGTTTAGCTGGAGGAGAGGAAAGAACTTTAATAAATGGCAGTTTCATAAACATGTCCCAGCCAACTTACTCAGCTTTCAATCAAAGCCTTAAGGTAGAAGTGGATTAGTTCAGATCTTGTTAGTCTGGTGAGAAGCTATTATAGTGAGAAATATGAAAAGGGAGGAAACATCCACTATGGATTAACTATGTTGTTCTTGTTTGTGAAGATCTTTGTATAACAGGGTTCAGATAAAGAAGAATTCTAAGTGGTTACATGCTTTTTATATGAGCAATAAGGATGCAACCTGAGAATGATTGCAGGAATAAACTCAGAAGGTCTGGTTCTCTGTAAATGCATATCTAATTTACAATTAAAAATAAATATAAATTAATTGGGTTTACATTTCCCTCAGAAAATATCAATTTTGTATCTTGCCTCCAAAGCCCATACATTTCTGAAGCTTGTGATCTATTTTGGCAAGTAAAATATGTTGAAAATCTTGAAGATTGCACACAGCTAAAAATGTGTATGTTTACAGAAATGTGCAATGCTTCAATCAGTAGGGAAAATGACCTCTTGTATTTTGAACATGATAATTGGGAATTTAAAAGAGGGAGATGCTTCTAAAGGTAGGCAAAGTTCTTAGCGGCAAAAATCTTAGCTGGTTTGCTTATATGCAGTTCAAAGATAGATTTAAATATAATAAGAAAGATCTTACACACTTTTCGAAGAAAACAAGTTTTACCTAGAATTTAAAGAGTGTAATGATAACCGTGTAATTTAAAAAAATGTATAAATGTTTTTTAAAACTAGAGACAAAGGATGAACCTATCGAGGAGTAGATGATAAGGTGGCCCCAAAATTTTGGGCACCATGTGCATTGGAGGAATGAAAATATTGTCTAAAGATATAAAATATATTTTCTGTAGCAGTCTAAAGGAAAATATCTACAAGAAGAAGTATAGATGAAATTTAACCCCAAACAAGTTGTCAAAAATGTCTATGAATGTTTCAAATCATTGTTGGGGATGTTAAAGTAAGGAGGATTCCTTTTTTCACATGTGGTAAGCTTGTAAGAAGGTGAAAAGCTATTGGTCTAAGATTTATATGTTAATTAAAAAAATTGTAAAGGTAGATTCTGTAATGTCACCAGAAATGTTTTTTCTAGGTATTATGGATGAGGATTTGGATAGCTTTGCCTTGGATACTCCACATATGGACTGCTTCTTTTTATACAATAACTGCTAGAATAATATTGTTTGTTCAAACCTGGAAACAGACTGAAACTTTGGTGGCAAAAGATTGGATTATTAAGGTTGCTGAACTATCCCAAATGGGATTTAAAGGATAAGCCGCCTGAAGAATTCTTGAAAGATTGTAAACCATTTATGGACTTTTGGGGCAATAAGAAATTAAACAACACAATAATTTGTGGCTATGATTACTTATAGATTGGTTAGGTAGATGTGAACTGATAGCTGATAGAATAATATTTTTCTGTCTTTTCTTATTTTCTCTCTCTCTCATTACAGTTTGGTTGGGGGCAGTTGGAGCCCTTTTGTTCTTTAGTGAGTTACTGTTTAGTCAGTAAGTGAGCGTTCTAGTGTGTTAGCATTTTTTTTCTTTTACTACTTCAATATTCAGTATTCAATACTGTAATTTTAGTTTATGTCTATCTTAAAAATATTAGTCAATGTTTATGTTATTTTGTCTTAAAATCAATAAATAAATGTATAGAAAGTGTAAAAATGGATTCAATAGGATAACTTCATATCAAGAAACAGAAAAATTAAATGGTCAGTCCCCCAGATACCAGAGCCACCTTCCACCATTCCACTGTAACTGATGCTTGCTCTAAAATTACCATTCACAGCACAAAGGTCTGGTCTAAAAAGAAAGAAAGAAAGAAAAGATTATCATCTAAACAACCACACTTATTCTAGGAGCTTCATTGTTTTGTTGCTGAGCCTTGATTCCATGCCTGATATGCGTATAGATAATTTCATTTGCAAATAAGAAAACAAGAAGTAGACTGCCAGGATACTGTGTATATCAAGGTTTTTAGTCATTTGGGCCTTGTGACCATATTTTATTTATTTCCCCTAGTTTATTTATATCCAGTCTTTCCCCTAAAATGGTATCCAAGGTGGCTATCTGGGATTTCTTTTTAGATAAAAATGTTATGCAAAAACACCTGTACACAATTGCTGTGAGGCATAGTCAACAACAAAATGGTTTCTGTTGGGTGGTGGCCACAATTAGCTACTGCAACAAACCATGCATTTCAAAAAAAGTCAAACTAGGAGGCTCACAAAATTGAGTGAAAGGCAGAGGTGCAACATGAGGCCCCAAAATTTGAACCTTTAGAGCATTCCTTTCCAAAACCTATTTAGGTTGGTGAAGCTAAGATACCCACCCATCCCCACTGAAATCCAAATCATAGTCCTAGTTCTATCAATACTCTCTTGCTCCAGTAGGATTCCTAATATCAGTTAATGGGACTTCATCTGACAAAACATATGAGCACACACACACACAAAAAATGCATAGGTGTGTTGAAACAGTACATACATTTAGTGTGTCTATTACGGTCAAATGCCTCTTTGCCGATCTACAGTTTCCTTTTCAAAGGTCCTGCTGTACCATGGAAAACATCAGAGCTGAAACATATCCACAACCAATCAACTGTCTCCATTGGACAGTAAACTGGGAAAATATAAATTATACAATATAAGTGGTAGTCACAGGTTAAATTATGCTTTGGTAGGATTTGTACATAAAAAGAGTGAGCCAGTACTGTAGAAATCTTCTCAGATTTAAAAGCTAGTGCTGCAGATGCATTTCACCTTGTTAAAATTCAGTGTAGAGAAGATTGCTGACACATTTGTTTGCAGAAGGCAAAAGTATTTTTATACGCTTAACCTTGCTGTTTTGTCAGAAAGCTGACAGGTGGTTCTATCTTGCACATTAAGATGGGTTTATGTTTATGTTTATTTCTTTTAATTTTTCAAACTTTTTTTTTCTGTAATAACTATACTCAACTCATTCATTGGAAACTTGGGACTGAAAATATAAGAATTTAAAAACAACCTTTAAAACACCTGCCACATGAAAGGAAAACGTTAGAAATCATTATATTCATAAGATCTTTGGTTAAGTACCCTATGCTGTTCTTGTTCACGTTGTACAATGAAGCTGTGTTAACTAGTTCCAGAGTCTTTCATTTCCAACCAACAGGTTCTGTTTTTGACACAATGTAATTTGCATTTATTTCCAGAAGACTATATCGAGGAATAGCTGTGCCTAAGCTGTTTTGTCTGAGAGCGTTAACACTGGAGCTATGTAACTGTCAATGTGAAACACTGCAAAGGTGTCTCATCCTTGCTGTTCAGGGAATGGCTTGGCATATGAATGAAGAGATGATTAAAGGAAAGAGAAAGAGAGATGGTTGTTGAGAGGTATCACTGCAGTTCTGGAGGGCCATTAAAGCCAAAGTAATCCCTTATTCCGTTAGCCCATAAGAGCTCCAGAGTTCGACTCTGTAGCTATCAGAGGGGAAAGCACTAGTCCATGGCAAGGAGCGCCTCTCTGGAAGCTCTGTTATACAAGAGCAGGGAGTCTTTCTTAATGTTAAGGTTCTGAGCCACATCCAGTAAATGTCTCGTATAACATCATTTTAGTAAAATACACTGACACACATGTAAGAATCAGACTACATCAAGAGTGAGGAATGTGTGGTCCTTCAGATATTATTGTATTGCAACTCCCATCCATCCTACTGGCATGACCAGTGCTGAGGACTGATGGGAGTTAGAGTGCATTTATTCATTCATTCCATTCCAGCTGCCAATGCTGTGGCCTCAGAGGGCAAGAAGGAGAGGCAGGCACAGCTTCATCATGCCTCAGCCCCATCAGCAAATGAAAGGCCTTTCCCTTCATCCCAACTGCTACTGCTGTGGCCTCTGAGGAAGAGAAGAAGAAGCAGGCACAGCTCCAGAAGCAGGTGAAAGAACAAGGAGTATCTGCTGGACAAAATTCCCTTCTTGTGATAGATAACAGCTCTGAGGTCGATGAGCAATTGATTATGCCAGAAACAGAGCCAGTGATAGACCAAACTACCTTGCTGAAAGACAAGCTGAGACAGAGTTGCTGCAACCAGTGCCAGTGGGAGAGGAGACCAGCAATGATTTAGAGGAATTAGATTCACCTTTGCTTCCCAGCCGCAATCACGGAGGAGACAGAAATGAGCAGCTCAGAGGGAAGCTGTTTGGCAAGATTGAGTAAACAGAACAATGAGGAGTAACACCTGTTTTTGTTAGCATATAAGTCAGTTGGTGTGACTTGTTCTTTACTTGTAGCAAATCGGTACTCAAGCCCATGACCCTTGTGTTCCATCAATCTTGACCCTTTTGGACTGACCTTCAGTGTTCTAGACCTTTTGGATTTGACTTTGACTTTGGCTCTGCTCAGCATTTCTCCTTGATTGGACTCACTCCACTGCCTCCTTTTCTTGGGCAAGTACTATCGCCTTCCTTCCCTTGCTGGCAGAAAGGCACTCCTCCACTATCATTCCCTTTTCCATGTTTTGTGTCTGATTTATATTGTAAGCCCGAAGATATGGAGCTGTCAAATCAACAATTTGTAAACTGCTCTGAGAGCCTTGAATGAGGGGTGGGGTATAAATATTCTAAATAAATAAATAATAGTGACACCTGAAGAGCCATGCGTTTCCCATCCTTAAGCTGTGTGGTGAGCAACAGTAATGCAGACTCAAGTTGACTGACTCAGACCCAAGTCAGACTTAAGTTGCTTCAGTGAGTTGACTTGGACTCGACTTGGCAATCAATGACTCACTGATTTGACTTGACTTGAGACGTGTATGTTTTTAGTAACTGACTTGCTGCCCTTGGTTCAGTAACATAACACATTCATCCAGAAACCTTATGACTTTGAACAACACTTCCATCTCTTTTTGCCTACTGGTCACATGGCAATCTGTCTCAAAGCCAAAGCGTGGGCATATTTCTCAAAGGGAAACAGCAAATGGGTTAGGCAATAGGCTTGAGGTGGGATTGAGGTCTGCTCTGCAAGCTGTCTCTGCTGAACATCAGAAGAGCTTTCTAAAACTTTTCCTAAGAGCAGAAGCAAGACTTGTCCCCAGAGCACAGGACGCATTTCTCAGAGGGGAACAGCAAACATGTTATGCAGTGGGCTTGAGAAGGAAGGATCTTTTCTTCTAAAGGTTTTGGAGCCTCAGTAATGGGGAGTAAGAAGGATCCTATTCTCTACTTCTGAAGCTGCAGACTCTTTTATGTCCATTGATACAAAAGCCTCCAGCTTTGGGAAGGGGAATGAGAAGGATCCTATTCCCAACTTCCGAAGCTGAAGATGGCAAACTTGCAAATGTGGAGGGCTGACTCTGCTTAAATTGTTATAACTGCCTTTTTTTTTTACTCTGTCTAGAAATTCTGGAATATAGGTTGGGGTATAAAGTTGGGTCCCAGACTTGAAACTTGACTTGAAATTTGGAGTAAAAGACTTAAATACATCACTGGTAAGCAGTGGTGTTTAACTGATCTGTTGTGGAAGTACTGATTGCCATTAGTTGAGAGATCAGCTATTAAAACTAGAGGTGCCATCCAATGAAGGAAACCTTAGTTGAATGTGTATGAGGTTTTTGTGCACTGATTGACTAAAACACCATTCATTTGCACATGGGCAAAATAATGGTTCAGGAGAAAACTCAGGCCACACCAGTCCTAGTGCAGGCAAGAACCAGCCAAAGATCCAAAAGTAAGCTTAATTGTTTTATTGGGGGAATTGAAATCACACACATACAATATCCAAGGACTCAAACAATCACACAAGGCTAACTGAAGGAAAAGGGAGGAAAGTTTTGGATAGCAAGATTTCAGGGTGAAATGGGTGATATTTCCCAATCCAGAAGAGCAGCAAAGAAGCATCAATTAAGCCACAGAGTCTAAGAGCTGCGAAGTCTAAGGACAGTATACAATCAGAAATCAGAGTGGCAGAGTGGCAACCAGCAATCAGTGTACCGTGAGTTCACTGGCCAAAAGCTAGGGTTTAAATACTCTATTTCTGCCTGGAGGGTAAGGGTGTTAATAGTTGTCTGGCAGAGTAAACACTGGACAATGAGGTCTGGAATGCGCTAGTGGTCTTAGTACTAGGTGACAAAGAGCTAATGGTAGTCCTGATAGCTTAGTACTTGTTGGACAGGTGTACGGAAAAAAGGGAAGTGTCCTATCTCAAGCCCTTTCCGCACCTTACCTTCTTCTGGTGCTGGGGTGTAGGGATCACATGAGCAGCCTCCAGAGAGAGGCTCTCATGTCCAAGGTCCTTCGGCTCTGCACAAGCTGCCTGCTTGCATGAGAGCCCCGCCTCTTCCTTCCACAGGGGCAGGGAGCGCGACTGCCGTGGCTCTGGAGGCTCTGCATGCCAAGTAAGTGCACACGGGGCCCAGGAACAATGCGTGATAACTCACCATTTTTAGCTTCTAGCTGAAAATGAAAAGGTGTGTGATCGGCGCCTGCCCTACCCTGAAGCGTTGCGCAATTATGAGTGTGTTGTGCAGATTGCTCCTCACAATTGCACAACACTCCAGGAGCCCTTTCACATGGCAAATGCCATGCAGAAAGGGCCTCAGTCCTGCACAGCTGATAAATCAAACAAACTGAATATCTCCCAAGTTGTTATTTACTTCCAGGCAGTAAGCAAAGAGTCATAAATAAAGTCCAACATAAAGTCCAGCAGGGTTTCATGGCAAGGAAGTGTCCAAGGTCAATCTGAGCATTTGTCAAGGCATCCAGCAAGGTAGCAGGTCAGATAAGCTCTGACAACTTCTGGAGGGGAAGGATGCCAGCTATATAGACGCAAAGCCTAGTGCAGCTGTGCCTTGATTGATTATTGCTGGTTATAAATTCTGAGAGACCGACACTGAGTCTGTCTTTGCTGCCTGTGCTGTGTGAAGCTGGGTCTAGGTAAGTGTTGCTCTAAAGAGCCAGGACTCTCTATTGGAGCTGGCACCATCCCCTGTCCTGTTTCCGTCACTTTAACCTCTCTCTGTACAGCAGGCCCTGGTATGCCTTCTGTTTCAGCCTCTGGCATTCCTTCCACTTCAGACTCTGAGTCAGAGTCCATGCTCTGGAAGCAGAACATGACAGGAAGCTTGTTTGCTCAGAGGGAGAGGAGTTAAGACAATCAGCCATCTTGTGGGACTCTTCCAGATGCTGTTGTCTCTAAGAGGTTGAATTGTTAAACCTAACAGCAAGCCTATTATCTCTGAAGTTTCCTGGTGACTTCCTGAGTATGACCTGGCTATGCCTGGAGGTCTCTTCTGGCCTAATTTGTAACACAGGTGTTCGGCCAGCCTTTTCTTCTTATCTGGCATGACCATGCAGCCATAGCAGGGTATAATTTATATTTATGCCAATTAATATATTTTGCCAATTAAACTGTCTTTGACCAATTAAACCATATCAAAGCATGGGGGTGTACAGCTTAGTAACAGATTTCTGCATTTCCTTTTGACATCCAATTGACAGCAACAATAATATTGATAGAATGGTAGAGGCCAATACCCAACATCCTATTTTCAATTCTTGAGATTTCAGAGACTCTGCATGTGACAAAGGTTATGTCAGTGTTTACAGGACTGGACATTTATTAGCTAACTGAATAGCTATGTCAAGGTAGCAGAAGCAGAAAACCAGAAAATTAAATGCTCTCCAGTTATCTTACTGAAATTGTAGTTCTTCTGACTTTATTGTAGAAAGAACGGCAGGAATTTCAGAACGACATTATGATCCTTGGATTTTTTATGGAGTTCCTCTGCCTGACTACTGAAAGCTGAAATTACCACAATAAACTCCAGGAGGAGATGACAATATAACACCTTTTGTGCCAATGTCCCAAGATATATTTGGCAAATAAACTCAACCAGAGTTGTGCAGATTATTCTGGTTCTACATTGCAATAGAAGCTGGGGCAATATCAGCAAGTGTGATGTGCATCCTGTGCTTTAGCAGGTGAGTGTGAGAGATATTTGTCTTTACAACAATACCTTGCATCTGCATAGTGCATTTCAAACACTGAAAGTACTTCATACATAGTATCTCAGTAGCCTACAGTTGGGCAATTATACTCACCCTACATTTTTAAGTGAAATGATGTGATTCTCAGTTCCCAAACTAATATGGAGATCAGATCCCAGCTGTTATTTGTTTGTCTGTTTGTTGCATTTCTATGAATTTGAGATATGTCAAGACTCAAAAAAGTGTTGAACTGTCAACGACCATGCATGTCCAGGGAATTCTTGGAGTTGTAGTCTAAAAAAAGGAGCTAAGTCAGAGTCTGGTCCATTGCATAATTGCACTGCAGTATCTGGAAAATTAACCTTCTGCATGGAATGATAAAGGGTCATGTAGAAGTGGCAGTAGAAATAATTTGAAATCTTGATGGAATTTGTCAACAGCTTCTACTTGCCCAAGAGTTTACCTCAGGAGAGGGACGCTATGGCTTTCCAGAGATCGGACTGCAACTCCCCAAAGCCCTAACTAGCATGGGCAGTAATGAGGGATTATGGAAGCTGCAGAAATGCTCACCCTTCCTTTGTCTAGAAGATAAAGGTGTCATCAATGTCTTTCAGGTAGAGATAAGCCTTCTAAGAGCATGAGCTTGGAAAATGTTCTTAAGGACCATGAAGATATTGGCACATTGTTAAGCCATTAAATCTGTACAGTACAACCTTTCAGGCATCGGAGGAAAAAGCTTCTAGTTCACAACTGCTTACATCATAATAAAAACTGCTAGTTTTTAAGATGCCACAATAATTTTTGTTTATTACCCTGTTACCCACAAACTCAGTTGACTATTAAATAGGATTGCAACCTGATGAAAAACCTTTTAATCATGCATCTTAACAAGTATGTAATTCTTGTCTGATTTTCTTCTTGTAGACAACAACCATTTTTAGCAGCTTTCTTCTCTCCTCAAGAAGAGAAGTTCAAGAGTATTTACAATTCAAGATGCAAAAAAAATTGCACATTGTTTTATTGCAAAGAAAGCAGCATTTTCTGTGCCAAATTAGGCTGCATTTTCTGCGCAGAATAGAATGCATAACACAAAATACTTTCTATGCTCTAAAAATAGTATTTCTTTGAAGAAAATGATGTTTTCTGAACAAAACAACCATGCGTGACTTCTTCATGGAATAAGACTCAAACTGCAAAGATACCCATCAGTCTTGGATTCTTTTTCCCCAGTGTTTCTTGACACTCCTGTCTTTCTTGACACTCAGGAAACACATTTTTCAAATATTTTTGAATATTCTTCTCACCTCTACGCTTTAGCTGATTAATCCAGAAGTATTTTATTTAAACATGCCTAAATTTGCACAAGACTATAAAAATGGCCAGAATCCTGTTGGTGACAAACATGCATGTCACTTGAGGTTACATGTTTTATATCTTGTTTTGGAGGTTACAGAACATAGTTATTCAGGAGTTCCTCATGTAGTATCCAAAATTTCCCCTTCAAGAAAGTTCTCAGCCTCTGAGTGCAGGGCTGCTGTATACACTTATTGCTGGGAGAAGGGAGGCAACCAAGCAATGCCTGTCTTGCAACTGGGGATGAAATGAGGTTGATCTTCCGAATCTCTGTGAAACTGTGTCCTGTGTCCCCAGCTGCTATGGTGCTCCTTTCTCTAGTCAGTAAACAGCTGCAGCAGCATCCCTAGGGATTGAGAACTGGTGGGGAGGGAGGCTTTTTTGATATTATGTCAGCATGTGTGAGAGTTGTGGAAGAATGCTTCTTTTAGGTGGTTCATGCCATCTGTAGGTTTGCGTGTCCATTCTGCAACTGGATTAATTAAAAGCATCTTCCAAATTGATTAGAAGCCTTAAAACTACATTAATTGAACAGATTAATTGAACATCACAATCTTTTTCTTGATGGATTGTTATTAATAGTAATTTGAAGATTTGAAAATTACCAGGCCTGGTAATTTTCTTGTGGATCAGTCTGACTGAACTTATATAGATCTGTAAGAATGTCATTTGGTTTGGTTGACTATTGACTATTGGTCTGTAGTTTTTGTTGTGTACCTTCAAGTTGTTTCTGATTTATGGTGATCCCAAAGCAAACCTATCGCAGGGATTTCTGGGGCTGAGAGTGTGTGATGTGCCCAAAGTCACCCAGTGAGTTTCCATACCTGAATGGGGAACTGAAGCTTGGTCTCCAATATCATAGCCCAATGTTCAAATCACTACTCTTTTTTAAAACCCATAAATATTTTTTATAAATTCAATAAAAAGTACATAATTCAGTTTTTCATCATAAAGATCATATGTGATACAAACTGAATCAGTTTACTATGCAAAGAAAAGGCTTTGAGTGCATAAAAGATTGGTTCAATTTCTGTGTATTCAACCTTGTTTATAGTGTTGAATTGGGGTTGCTAGCTCTTGTTTCTGGGAGCTGCAGATTTTGTTGTTGGTAACTGCCATCAAGCCAACTTCAACTTATGGTGACCCTAAGAATGAGACACTTCTAAGTCATCATATCACCAACAGCCCTGTTCAGATTTTGCAGGCTTAGGGCCATGGCTTCCTTGATTGAGTCTATCCATTGGTAATACGGTCTTCTTTTCCTACTGCCATCTGCTTTACCAAGGATTATGGCCTTTTCTAGTGAGTCATATCTTCTCACAATATGTCTAAAGTACAACAGTTTCAGTTTAGCCATTTTAGCTTCTAAGCTTGATTTCCTCTAGGACCTTTTTTATTTGTCCAGGGTATCCATAGAATTCTTCTCCAGCACCATATTTCAAATGAGTTGATTTTCTTTCTATCAGCTTTCTTCACTGTCCAGCTTTCACAATCATACACAGAAATTTGAAATACAATGGTATGAACAATCATAACATCAGCATACAATAATATATCTTGACATTTCAGGATGTTCTTTAATTCCTTTATAGCTGTCCTTCCAAGGCCTGGTCTTCTTCTGACTTCTTGGCTGCAGTCTCCCTTCTGATTGTTAACTGAGCCAAGGTATGGAAAAGAAGTATTTCAATGTCTTTATCATCTTCTTTAAAGTTATGTGACTCATCTGCCTTTATTTAGTACTGTTTCTCTGGGTTTTTTTCCAAAAGTGAATGCTCACCTTCTGAGGGTCCTAGTGGTCATGAAAATTGTCCAACATCTTATATATGAAGCTGTCATGCTCTCCAACTATTAATCGATCTAGCTTAGCTACACTGCCACTGACTGTAGCTCTGTTAACCCTTCAGCGAAGATCTTCATGAGTCCTCCAAGGTAAAATCCTGGTTCACTGGAAATGGAAGAGACGAAGCCTGTAACCTCCTGCAGGACAAGTATGTCTTATACCACTAATCAGTGGCTGTCTTGATTATGCTAGCCTTTGGAATTTTGAGAATCATGTCCCCCCCCCATTCTTTTCCTTTTTCTCTCTCATATCTACCATTTTCCAGTCTCAATCCAGATTTTTGTGAAATGTTGACCTCCAAATTGCTTAGGTCAACAAGTTGCCGATGTCACAGATGCAGAGAAAAATGCAGAGCCTTCCAACCATCTGTGGCAAGCCTGCTTAAAACCTAATTGAACCACATAGAATTGATACAGCAATGCACTGATGAGTAGTTTCAGAAGTGATGTGTGCCACTGGCACAAGCAATCAATCTTGGTAATAAGGAACAATCCCTTTTAGAGACTTGACTCAACATAGCATTAGATTAGGTACTCAGATACAGTTTATTAGTCAGAGGTAGCTTTCCAATATAACAATGGGAATGACTGAATTAAAAAATCCAACCTTCTGAGGCTATCATCAAGTATCTTAAGTACATAGTCCGTTCCCCTTGTGTTATGTAACATCCATTTCAGAAATGGTGACATCTGCTACTAATGTAGCATATGTTGCACTGAGAATACTTGAAGAGAGATTATATTAACACCATAATGTTTACTGATTAGCAGCAATACATTATGCCTCCTCTCCTGTCATGCTCCAGCTAGGCAGTCTCATTAGCATTTGCTACAGTATTACTACAGGCATGGCTACATATCTGTATGATGAACAATGCAAACTTTCCTATCGTTGCCCTTCCCAGAATATAAAGGCCTTTCCACATTACACTGTTGTAGTGCTATTATTCCACTGTCAACATCCTATGAGAGAGACATTTAGAATTCTCAGCTAGAGAGCTCTTTGGCCTCAGTAAACTACAAAACCCAGAATTCCACAGGATATTCAAAGCAGAATAATATCACTATAACAGAATAGTGCAGAAAGGCCCATAGATAGGCCAACAATCTGTAACAGTAATGCTTTCTTATGACATGTGTTTAAGGGAGCAGAATGACTATCTGTATAGGTGGTCTAAGAGTTCATGATGGACAACCACCATGTACGAGAGGTTTTCCAATGAGCAAAGATCTCCCTGTGTCTTTCTGATGTGTCAAAACATGCCTCCAATCAAATCAAGCCAGCACAGGGTATGGTGAGCATGGCAGAGATTATGAATAGTTCTGCTTGTTGCAATGAAATATCAGTTTGCCTGAGGGGGAAAAAAACCTCACACTAAACTGAGCATACTGTTAGTAGAAGGGCACAAGGGTGAGGCAGGACTGAAGAGGGCCAATGACAGGGCTGAGGAACCTGAGGCCCTCTAAATGTCATTGGCCACAAATGTCATCATTCCTGGGCACTGACAATGCTATCTGCTGATGACAGAAGTTGTAGTTCACCAAAATCTGCACTGCAACAGATTATCTAGTCATAGACAATGCAAAAGGAAAAATATGAGATTTTGTTCAGAGTAGAAAACTATCTGTGACACTGAAGTAGGGATCAAGAGAAGGGATGAGGAGCTGAAGAACAAGCGATGATGGCAATAGGGATTCATCTAGAGCCTAGAACCAGAAGGATGGGGTGCTAGAAGCAGGGAGAAACCTCACTGACAAAAGCAATGTAAAAGCTTGTAATTATCCTCAGAAAGCTGGTTTGTAAGCCAAAGAGATGAGGCGAGCTGAATTAAGATGCTTAATCTTTGTCTTTTTGCCAAGCAACATGAGGACTGAAAATACTCACTGCATTTTGTTTCGCCAAGTGTTGAAAACCCTTTCATCAAATGCTCTTGAAATGATTGTTTCAAAAGTGTTCAGAGATTAATGGCCTATTGACATTGCTCTGAAGAAATTTGTTTGCTTTTAGTGATACCACCACATAGCCAGATCTGGTTGGCCAATTTGGGACTTGGGGAGGAAAAAAACATAGTTGTTACACAAAGGAAAGCACAGTTTAGTCAATTGACATAACCTATGATAATATCAAGCATCTAGTGGCCATTCATTAAAAGTTCAGACTTTGAAGTCTAAAATTTGTTAGCAGACCAGATGAAAAGTCTCTGCCACACTACTGAAAAGAAAAATGGTTCACCAACTCAGGTTTGGTGAACATTTCTGGGAAAAGGATGTTACATATGCTGTTAATATCTAAACACAGGGGAGAGAGAGAATTTCAAGAGGTTGTCTTTGGGAACTGAGAGGTGAATCCACTTGCTACCCTTGGTCAAAGAAAGAGCAGCAGAGAAAATGCAGAATGCATAGGAATGTCTCATAAAATTGTTACACCAGTAGCCCTTCACTTTAAGACTTCTTTTTACAGAATCTTCTCCATACTGATCCATGAAAGACAGTTTTGCATTCACAGCAAATTCAAACTGAGGTTCAAGGGCCATCCATAAGTCAGGCCTCTTGTGGGATGAACCATGACAACATATGCCTGTTTAAGAACCTCTTTGCCTTATTTCAGTCCAAGTGTCAGCACAAATCCAGGCACATCTCTGCAGACAGCAAGTAATGCTATAACTGTTCTTCTGCCCTGCATACTGTGTAGTGTCAGAACAGGATGATTGGATATGGCCTGGGGACAGAAAGCATAGTATTACTTCTTCATTTTGATGGGCATGCAGGAAAGTACTGTATTCACTGTGTGAACAGACTGTCCACAGTGACTTAACACATCCTTAGTTCTAACTGGGTAGAGGGATGAACAAATATATTAGTTTTACATTTTCTCATGTTCATTTTTAACCCCATATTCTTTCTATCAAATATATGAAGAAATTTGTAGTTTTCGTTGGAAAGTTCTTAACACAAAGTAAACCAGATGACTTACCATTCATTCTTCCCCTAAAAAATAGAAAAAACAATAGCCACCTAATGATAAAAAGGAAGTACTGTTACAATCAAACCCTTAAAGAGGTGGTCACACATACCATAGAAAGAGACAAAGTAATGGTACAGAAAAGACTGTGTGTCCTACTGTGACTTTGTGCATGCACATTTATGAATAAGTCACAGAACTAAAACAGGAATGAGAAACATCTACAGGACAAGGGGCTATTTTTCACATCGGACAACTGGCTGGGAACTATACATTTAAAGGACGATCAAATCAAAGTGGTGGCTTATGCAAAAACAAATGTATTTTAATAAAAGGGAAAAAAAGGTTAAAAATAGTAAAAAGGAATGTCTTTATTCTGTGTCATTCCAGTTACCTGTTGGCAAACAAATTTTTGCTTCAAGAAATATATAAGAAATTATAATGTAAGATTAAATTTATATTTAAAAAACACTCCTTGAAAATAAACTCTTATAGAAATCAAGGATAGCTGGTGCACCAATGACTGTGCAGGTGGGAAAATCCACCCTCAGTCTTAACAGCTGCTTATTCTACAGTAGATTCATATTGTATAAAAGCTCTCTTGATTCAGAAACTTTTTCAAGATAGGGTGCAGCACTGAGAAAAATCCTATATGACTTAGATAAGCTGAAAGGGGAGCACTGGTTTTAAAAAAATGATGGGGGAACTACCTCTTATATAGTAACAGATCCACTGGCCACACCAACAGAGTAACTGGGTTGAATAATGGACAGGACCCCAGTTGCTTTGATATTTAGCAAATCCTAGATCAGGAAGGTATACTATAAAGTACAGTACTTCTATTTCCTGACTTTTCCAAATGCCACCCCGGTGAAAAGTGTGGGCAGGTGGCAATTTAACTGTGTGTGAGAGAGACAGAGAAAACCTTTGGTTGTAATCCTATTGGTCAGTCTCTTCCAGAGCAAATCCATTCAGTCTATTGTTAAATGATGAGTTAACACATAGGTAAATACAATTGAGTCAATGGCTTCATTTCAGTCACTAGAATTTAGGCTCTAATACTGTGGTCCTGAGAAGCAGTCTTTTCAGTTGTGCCACTTGCCCTGGAGCATCCCCTTTAACTAATTCACTGGAATCATTTACAAACTTTCTCTTTATACTAAGAAACTTTTTTCATTGTCTGTTAATTGTTTCTAATTGCCAGTCTAATTGGGTATTTAATGTTTACTGCCTGAACTTGGTTAATTATTACATCTTTTACTACTGTCAGACACTGAGAAAACTGATCATTAGGCAAGCTTGGTGGCAATGACGTTTTAATAGTAAATGAATATATGAGGAGGATAATGGGGAGTCCAGAAGAAGAGCAAAAGTCCTTCACTGAACTCTGAATCACAGCTTGAAAAAGTTACCACAGTTCCAGAGATCCATTTGGACAGCAGAGACACAGGGAATTCTAGTTCTACAAAATAATTTTTTTGAAGCATTATGTCTAACATGTGGTAAATCATATCAAGAAGCCCAAGGAAGATTAAGAAATATTAACATCAGGATGAGGAAAAAGAGAGATTTGAATGTTAAGATCAGGGGAGAAGACTTTCAAGGAATTCCTGTCCTCCTCCCCTTGTAATTGATTTGATTTTTAGATTGGTAGAGAGGCAGTCTGAAATATTCTTTTATGTGTTGGACTAGGACTCTGGGAGACAAGAGTTTGACTCCCTGATCAGCCATGAAGACCTACTGGATAAACTTATGCAAGTCATATTCTCTCAGCCTCAGAGGAAGTCAATGGTAAACTTTCTCTTAATAAATCTTGCCAAGAAACCTCCCATGATAAGTTTGCCTTAGGGTCATCATAAGTTGGAAACAACGTGAAAACAAACAACAACAACAAGAACAACAGATCAGTGGCATAGGGATGGGTGGCAAGAGGGGTGGTGCCCCCTGGGCAGCACTTTTTGAGGGGTGCCATTGCTCCTTACCTGCCACCTGTGCACTATCACCCCACCCCTGTGTGGTGTCACACGCTGCTCTGCCCCACCTGCCCCAGCTCCTATCCCACTCATGCCAAGCTACACCACTGACTTAGATAGGTATCATCCATATCATTCAGTCATGTAAGATAGGCTGGAAAAACAGAATGGTTATAGATTGGTATGGAAAAGATATTCTGTACTATCCATTTCCTGGAAGAAGAAGACCAGGATAAAAGCCACATGTATTTCTGTATGAAAACTCTTCTGAAATATTTCAGGATGCCTGAATAGGCAGAGAATAGTGAACAGAAGCACTCATTTCCTCCTGCATCCGGGGGGGGGGAGAAGACTACGGTAATTACTAACCTTTGCATGCAGTGACAAAACAGTAGATCACCCAACATATGTCAGTATTGATCTATTCATTTGGTTAGTTGGTTAGCCAAATCTAGCCTGGTCCCTCATTCCCTGGTTCTTGTTCCATCCATTGTCTCTGACTGGCACACAACATAAGAGAAGGCTAGAGGAAGGGAGCATCAAAAGGATGCTGAGCCAGAGGAGAGTGTGATTAAAACTGAGATAACATGACCAGCTTCCTTACATTCACACTACTGTTATGTCTATTTGGGGCATGTTAGCAGGATTATAGCATATCATGCTACTTTATTTGCAGACTCCATGCTGTTAGGCTGCTGCATAATTATAGCTTTCAAGCTGCTTTATGATGAGTGGCATACTGTTGAATTTCCCATATTAACTGGTCTGAAGCTGCACATAGAGAAGATAAAGCTGATAAACAGTAAATGGACAGAACTGAAGCTCAGATGAAATCAGCTGTTTTGTACTTATTGGACTAATTGATTCAAATTGGAGTTGACATCATTTAACATTTCTTCCAATTTCAGTCCCTACCCTGGACCTTTAGTAGTTGAATATCTGAATCTGAAATAGACAGGAATGAATAGATACTATACACACATATATTTACACACACACACACAGAGAGAGAGAGAGAGAGAGAGAGAGAGAGAGAGACATATACAGACACACACTTAAAAAGCCTCTTTACTGCTGGAATCATAGGCCATTTCCACACTGGACTATTATAGAGCTATTATTCCACGTTCAACATGCTATGGAATCCTGGGGTTTGCAGGTTAGAGAGGGGTCTCAAAGGAAATTGCCTCATGGGCTATCAAGTCCAATCCCTTGCTCAATGCAGGATCTCTAGCTAAAGCATCTCCAGAAAGTCCAGCTTCTTTTTAAAGATGTCCAGAGAAGGAGACTCTACCACATCTCTAGGCAACTAGTTCCATTGTCAAACTACTCTTACTGTCAAGAAGTTCCTTCCATTGTTCAGTCAAAATGTACTGTCCTGTAATTTCAGACCATTAGATTTGGCCCTACCCTCTGGGGCAGCAGAGAACAGACCTTCCCCTCATCACTGTGACAATCCTTGAAGTGTTAAAAAAGTCCATGTCACACTGTTACCCTGTGAATTGGGGGTCCCGTGAGGGGCGCCCAAACAACCAAAACCAACACGAGCAAGATGGGGAAATTAACTCGAGCACTCTTTTAAGCTAACGAGAGGCAGGGTAATTTAGCGGGAATCTTTTACCCAATGTATACAGCGTCGGGTCAGTGAGCAGTCAAGCAATTTAAAATGGCAACAATGATATTTATTAAACAGATAGCAATTATTAAGAAAACACAACCACTCAGCTAACTAGAAATAGGAATAAGAGTTTTGAGGAAAATGGGTGATATGCCACCTTTCTCGTAGTCCTGAAGAAGTCCAATTGGAGAGAAGGAAACCCGGCGTGACAGCCAAGGGGAGCTCACAGAATGAAACGACGGCAAGGCTGGATGGCACTCCAGAGAGGTCCGAGCGGTCCGAATGCAAGTCCAAAGAGCTCTCGGAGCTGGGGGTTTTTATTAGGGGAAGACATGACCATGGGCTAGTTTGGTCTTGGGCGAAAACAATCAGTCTCTGAAAGGTTAGAATTTACATGATTGAGTTAAGGTCCGAATTGACAATAGCATAGCCAGTATGTAGATGCGGCTAGCTTGGCAGTTAAGCACTCAGTTTTAACACGCATTTGTAATGAAGGTGTTTGCTTCAGGAGGTCTCCTAAAGAAGATCTGGCAGTTTCTGGCTTGCTTAGGTGTAAACAGAAATGATTAAGCATTTAATAGCCATGCCTAGCGTCACTTTGTTCAGTGGCCTCACAAACACTTGGCTGGTGGCAGAGCAAGGCCGACTTATGATATCAAAATGATATCTAAAAGTTACCAAAGGCCAGGCCAGTTCATGGTGGTAACAACACACACATGCACACACACACACACACACACACACCAGTCTTCTCTTTACTATGCTGAATATGTCCAACTCCTTCACCCTTTCTTCATATGTTTTGTTCTCCCTACCTCTTAGCATCCTTCTTTTCTTTCCACCACACATAAATGCCACTCCCGTTATCAAATATTGTTGCAAGTGTTCCAAGTTGTAGTGATTTTATAATATTTAAAAAGCCCATATCTAAATGTATCCTTAGAAAACACTTTAAAATTCAAAGAAACAGAAAGAAATGGACCCATGTAAATGTATATGAATGGAGGAGAAAAATATCAGTTCATCCTTTGTATGGATTTGCTAAACCGTTGCGCTTATTGTTCCAACACATCATATTACAGAAACCACTATCAGACAGACTATGCAAAGTGCATTGTATACAGCAGGAAGGAAAAATATGTAATGGATTTCGACAGGGACCCCAGAACTTTTTTTTTAAGGTGAATGGGCTCAAATGTGGCTGGCAGATATTATTAAGTTTACGCACTTGCAGGTACCTTGTTACAAAACAATGAAAATGTTTTTGCATTAAAATAACAACCAGCACTAGATGAAGCAGGTAGCAATCTGACTCCCATGGAAGCAATAGCAAAATAAGTGATGAAATCTTATAAAACTGAGTAAAGATAAAAATGAATAAATATAATTAATATGTCTTGCAAAGGTGAAATACTTCAGACCCCTTAGACTGTAGCCCACAAATGTAGCCCTTTAAATCTTAGACTGAAAGTCCCATCATTCCTATGCTGGTTGGGTCTGAAGGGAACAAATTCCCCAATCTTCCTGTAGTCCTTAGTGTTATAAAAACATAAGAATGTCTTCATTTTATTTGTCCACACTGTGCATGATCCAACTCCCCACAAGCTATATAATGTTGCTTTAAACTCTTATTCAACTGACATCAGATCTAGTGCTTCAGCCCAAAGGAAAAATGCAGATTCTTTGACACAGAGAACTTAATATTCAAGAATAACTCCTCTTCAATACTGAACATTGGCACAATTTCTGTACTAGGAAAGTGTTGGCGACATAATTACTTGACAAAAGAAATTGGTTCAATTTAGGTAGAAGAAAAGCAGCAGTAGAGAATTGGCTTTTCTGTGGCTGGACAATAAATATTATACTGCCACATGGCGCATTAAGCTGTGACATCGTCGGATTCAACAAACCCAGTGGGGTTAAAGGGAGTAAGTACCTGAGGAAAGCTACCTCAGAGAAAACCCAAGGGAGTCATGGAATGTAAGAAGTATTGCTAATGAATAGCGGGCGGTACTTTCCTTTCAGTGTCAATATTGAACATTGTGTTAGAAGGGCATCATGTTGCCACTTTGGGGATAAGACATTAAATCAAGGTCTTTGGTGATGTGCTCATTAAATGCAATATATCCCCCAGTAGTATTTGTGACTGGATATCCTGGCAAGAATCCAATTTGGGAAGCTAAATTATACCAACCCTGCTTTGTATGCTGTCATAAAAGGAGGTGTGCAGTCTCTTTCTATCTAGAACTAATCTACACCTCACTTCCTTAGGGACATTATCCTGCATAGTAATTGGACATCTATCCAGAACATTTCTATTGGGCTGACCCAAGAAACTCGCATCATAAAGGTGTTTTTAAACAAATGATATATGCACATTCCTCCACATGTATTGTGGATACAATCCTGGGTATTTGGTCTTATTTTTGGATACAGTTTTGAGTCCCTACCATCTAAAGGATCATGGGCAAACATTATAATGCTCACACATGAGTATAATGCTCATACATAACACATGTCACTAACAATGATCCATTTTCTTAATGGCCAAACATGCTTATTTGTGTACAGTTACACAGTTACATAGTACAGTGCTCCATAAGAGAGAACAATACTCTCCTCTGTTTCAACAAAACATCATTGATGATATAATCCTAGTAGCAATTTGGTTAGGTTATAAAGTTAGTGGCATGTCTAACAACCACAATGCTCCATGTTAAGGAGAGTGTTTAAAAGTGGAAGTAAGGAGCTGAGAATGAGTGGGGGCCATGCAGAGATAAGAGACAAACAATATAACTATCATGTGGTCTGGAAATATCATTGAGTGACAATGAAGTACTTAGGGTGGCAGGGAGAAAGGTAATGATCCCAAGGGATGGAAAGAGGGGAAAAAATGGAAACCAAGTGAGAGAAATGTTAGGTGAAGCCCATCATGAAGGGAAGTTGGGAGTAGTACTTAATCACCAAAGCTACATTCCAACTTTATATCCACATTTTGTTATGTATTACCACATCACATTATAACCAGGCAGTACAGATCTGGTCAATTGACCAGTCAAATATTGGCTATGTAATATCAAACAATGGATAAGATTTTTAAAGTTATTTTTGTTATGAAAGAACAATGAACAGCTTCAAACTTCAGAATAAAACTTGTGCTTGTTGAAGCAACACATTAGTTACAATTACAAAACAATTACCATTCAACTTCCAAATTGTCATTATTTTTTTTATTCCATTGTTATTATTTTGCCATTCTCTAAGAAGTTCAGGTTATTCTTGAGGCGTCCCCCGTTTTTATCCTCAAAACCACCATGGGATGACCTGTGTCACCTAATGAATTTAATGGCTTGGTGAGCATTTGTTTCAGGATCATCTTGATGCTATTTCAACATTCCACTGTCAAGGCCAAAGGTGGGGAACAATTGGCTCTTCTAACTCCCATACTCCTGTATCATACAGTCTTGGTGGGCAGGGCTGATGAAAATGGTAACCCAAAACATATACAGAGTGAATAGTTCTCTATTCCCTGGATTATGCTATGGCCTTTGCCATTCATGAAATCTTGATTTTGTGTCTGGAGATCAATGTGATTATGGAAGGTAACCAGTGAGAGAGGTTTTGCTAGGCATCTAGATTTGCCCCTGCAGGTGGCAAGGTGCCCTTACCAATATATGATACCACTATAAAATAAAAATGTAGGCTGAGATCCATAACAAGAGAGAGCAATGTGTTTTATCCCAAGGAGTGAAGTCAAGTTGGGAGAGGTTTTCTGGGGCTACATTCCAGTAGTAGGTGCAGCCAAAGGTAAAAGAGTGGGGCAAAAATACCAATATATTTTACTCCATAGATTTTTGTACCCATAACTTTAGGAGGCATTTCAATCCCTTAGTGTAGAAGGAAATTCTACAAAAGCTCTGAATCCACTAGATGATGGGGAAAGGTTTGTACTATTTGGGGAACCCCAGGAGATCTGGTTTCAGGCCCTGGATGAAGCTGAGGTTCACCATCTTGATGTATTCAGCGGTTTTCCTAGATACACAACAAATACATTTGGTATTTGACTATACAGAAACCATAGATACCTGTGATGAAGTTCTGGGGGTTTGGCTATCTGAGGAGCTAATACAGCCTGAAAGCAGGTTGCTAAGCAACCAGAATAGCACCTTAGGAGAGAAATCCAGCCTGGCTGAGAGAAAAGTTGTATAAAGCCAAGTACCTATGGGTATTTTGGATTCCTTTAGTGAGAGACTAGCAAGGAGCTAGGGAGTAGAGTCCCTTAGTCAGCCAGAGGATGTAGCTGTTTTGGGAGGTTTAGTTCTCAGTAGAAGCCTAGTGAAAGGCAGAAGTGTAATTGAGCCCTAGTAGCATCTGGTCAGAGAGTGTGACCTAAATTGGGGGTTAAGCTGTTGGTAGAATTTTGGCCAAAGTGCTTTTGTATGATAATTGTGCCTTTGGCAAAAGTCTACAGATATAATTGAACTCTTTCTGAGCAGAGAATTAACTGTTAATATTGCTTAAAAGTGCATAGAAGATTGTATCAGCATTGAACTGTATATGAACTCTGACATACCTCTTTATTTTTCTTGTTATTTAATAAATGTTGCAGTTTATTTTTGTAAATACTAACTCAACTTGAGTTGTCTACAGTGATAAGTAATATAGAGAACGCATTCCCATAAAATTATAAAATGCTTCTAAGTAAACATTGAAAGCGCCCACCACCACACCAATCTGTGAGAAGTAAAGGCTTGTCATAATACCCAGTTGGCAGCATTGCCTAGCACACTGTTAGTGACTTACACAGGTGTAAGTATAATTGATGCTACTTATGCCTTTCTTGTTGTTGCTGTTGTTTTGGAGGCTAGAAAACTCTACCAACCTTACAAAATAATCAAACTTCTCCCCAAAATCCACTTTTTAGATGCTACAGTGCCACCTCAAATGCCAATTTACTGGCTAGTGGAGAGCAGGGAGCAACTGGAGACATAGCACAGATATCATGAGCCAAAACCTATGAAGGACCCTTGGATAGATCCTGGAAAATGCCTCATCACTTTCCAATTAGTTGGACAATTCTTTGCTGCCTCCCCATTCTCCACTAACTAGTAGATTAGCAGTTTGGCAGACTCAAGTTTACAAAGGTGTTTGGGGAGTGACGGGTAACTCATTTTATAATTCTGCCTTTGCTCATTCTCATGATCCAGGATCTAGACCAATATATAATCAATCAAAGTGTCAGCTGGTGGCTTCTATGCCAGGAACAGTGAATCTCCACTGAGGATTAGGCCCTTTCTGCACCCTATCTTTGTCGTAGTGGCATCTGGTGACAATGGCAGCAGTGACTGTCCTGGGAGGGGAGTGTGATGGAGTGCTCCCCTCCACACTGGCTGCCTCCAGGATCCAGAAAGCACAATGGCCACACCTCTTCCTGCTGCAGAGCAGCTGGGTACTGTCCCAGGCTGCACTGGGGCAGGAAGCACAGTCATTGTGCTTCCAGGACCTCCTCAAGCAAGGTAAGTTCAGGAGGGCAATGGAAAGGCAGTGTGATCATCAGTCTTTGATGGAGAAAACCAGTCTATGATTTGCAGTGCAGTCACACTGCCTGGGGATAGGAGAAGGATGGGACGAGGATGACATTGTGCATAAGCACCATCCTAGTCCTCCCATCCCCATGGTAGGTTGGGTGGATTGAGCAGAAAGGGCCTTAGTCTGAACTATCCAATCTATCCAAGATGCTGAATCCTATCCTCCAAATAGGTTCAGTACTTTAGATCACTCTTTGAAATTTTGGATTAAAGTCCAGAGTAGATTCACTGCCCCAGTGAGATGTGAACCACCAACTACCCCATCACTAATTTCTAACATCAGACAGAAATGTTTGTTACTCCGATAGAGAAACCCTATCCTGGGGTCTACAATTTGATATTAAATATGATTCCATGTGTCTGAGAGCTTGCCTGGATGAGCAAGTAGGCAGGCATGGTCGAATGACCCAAAACCAGGTCAGGCCAGCAAAATCTCCAGTCACGTAGCCGCAGGAGACCTCAAGGTGTGTAAGCCCACAATAAACAAAGGGTCCTCAGCCCAAAGAAGCCAACTTCAGAGGATTAGCATGTGTGCCCCAAGTTGAACAAATATCCTATCAAGTGAGGACCATGTACATGAAGTCACACCACAAACAAACACAGCCGAAGATCCTGCGACTTTGGCAACACCTTGCAATTCCATCATGCAAAGGAAATTACCATTGTGGAGCTTCACTCTCACTCCAACACTCATTGTTCTCCCTGGGAGAGGATTAGTCCTTCAGGTACTTTTTCCCCTACAAATAGTCCTGAGTTTTGAGTGTTTCTTCAGATCGCTCCTGGTCATCACAACAGGCTGTTGCTCCATCTGTTGAGTAATCCCCTCAGCCCTCTCTGTGCTAAGCCCCACTTCTCCGCTGCTTTCCAGGAGCCAGGACTTCAGGAAAAGGTTCAGTATTACCCCAGCTGCACCCCTTCAATAGTCCCCTATCCAATTTCCTCTCTTTTGTTTCTTCATAGCTCTTAGGTGAGTGTGTGCGTGATTGTGTTGATGTGTGAGACTTACATTCAACAAATTCATTTAATGGACATTCTTGTTTGGTTTTTGGCTTGGCCTGACCCCGCAAAAACTGGGTAAAAAGACCCCGCTAGGTTACCCTGCCTCTCACATTGCTATTGCTCGTGCTCTGGCTAGTTTCCATTCCCCATCACGTGGAGCACATTGAGGTGTCCCCCAAGGGACCCCAGAAATCAGGGTAACATGTTGCTACTAATTCACTGAGAGGGTAACAAAACTGACCAATTTCTCTTACCATTCAAAGCATTCAGGACAGTATAAACCACAAAGCTTCTGGAGTTGCCCCAAAAGTCCCTTGTATTTGAAAAACACTGCATTTTAATAGAGCAATGTTGTCGCTGACTTTTTTCTTATTCTGCTTATAATAAGAAATAGTAACATGTTGTTCCTTTATATGGGATTTGCCATATAATCCTTCACTCTGTATTATAATCTCCTTTTGTGACTCTTCCTTAGAGTGGAGCTGTCTTCATTTACCTTGCTTTATATGGTATCAAACACATAGTTATCACTTAAGAGACTCACATGTTTACTTTGATAATTGTGATTCAGCTGTAATTGTCAAAGTAAATGAACAAAGCACTTCTTAAAGATGAATCAGACCGTGCTTCCTTCACTTACTGGTTTGCAAAAGTTA
Organism: Iguana delicatissima; assembly: GCA_948472985.1. Taxonomy (NCBI): domain Eukaryota; kingdom Metazoa; phylum Chordata; class Lepidosauria; order Squamata; family Iguanidae; genus Iguana; species Iguana delicatissima. The sequence goes on from CAOKZL010002428.1 coordinate 167,281, forward strand.
TTCATTTCCCAAGGACTTCTATCATTAATTCAGATGAATCACTGTCTGATGTATACCGTCATTATTTGCATATTCTCTCAACAGAGATATTTTTTCTAATGAGATGTATCGAAGAGATTTTGTTTCTTCAGATTTTTGCTTCACCTATGCTTTGTCCAAATACTCAGGATGGGTTACTTGTTAGCACTGGGTGGATTCAGGCTTCATCATACTTAAAGAGACTTAAATTAAGATGACTTGGGTTACCCATGATTTAAGTCACATACATATCTAATTATCTATTTCAACTACAATCAAGTCTGCATCCATCCATTGTTTTATTTCATCTCAGTGAAATGCATTTTTGTGGACCTTGCAGTTAATAGCTGGAATTCTGCATATACTACTTAGTTATGTAAGCACTTTAGCTGTGTACTCAAGTGGTATCTCTTGGGCCAAACCCCCACCTACTTTACTGGGCACCGACCACGTGAAGCTTCTGGCTATTGAGGAACAGCAGATGCCATTTCCACCCTCTTCTGCCAACAGCAAGGCTATGAGAGGGAGGTGCAACAAGGGTTCTGTTTCAGATCATCACAGCCTCACTTGCTGATGTTACACCAGCAAAATGGGTCACTTCTCTCTGTACAGCTGATGCCTAGTAAAGAAGGTGAGGGTAATTACAATCATGGCAATAGTGCCATGGCAATAGTGCCATGATTGTGACTATGTAGGGATTATGAATACAGATCAACTATGGACGCATAACTCCAGGTTGTATATCTATAGTCTGATCCTTAATTCCAGCTTTTATTTTTTTTAAAAAAAAAACATTTTGCATATGTCATTTAGAGAAGGCACATTATTTGGTACCTTCATAATAGTGTAAACACTTAAATAAATAATAAATAATGTTAGCAGCCATGCACCTCCATGCTTTGATATGGTCTAATTGGCAAAATATATTAAGTGGCAGATACGTTTAATTGGCATAATATATAAATTACGCACACTTATGGCTGAAAAGCCATGTGGAAAAGGGACCCTGGCTGGAAAGCAGGCTAAAGGTAATCCCAACATTCTCAGGTCATAGGTTCGCTGACTTTATGGCTCTAAGCTAACTCTCTCAATGAAAACAGCAGTCAAGCTGAGAGGCAGAGGCAAGACCCCTGCTGTGTGCACTTCCTATGGAAACTCCACTTTCCTTAGTAGACATCTTCCACTCCTTTATCCTGTCCTCAAACATAAGACAGTCATCAAAGCCTTTGTCACCCACATGCCAATATCATTAACATATTTCCTTCACACATTAAAATCATTAACCCATTCCAGCCACTTTTGTCCACCCTGCAAACTCTGTTGTTTGCCCATGCAGAGAGTCATCAACACCTCATGCTTTCAGGGCAGGTTTTAGGGTATAAAAGACCCCAATTTTGGGTACCTCATTGCAGTGCAAGAATTTTAGGCATGCACTCTGTCACTCTGCTTCCCAATATTGTACTGTCCTTGGGCACAAGCCTGAGCCGCACTGACTTTCTTCATCTCTCTCTCTCTGGAAGGGTAAATATTGCCCATTTTACTCTGAAATCTCTCTATCTTAAACTTTTCTCCTTGTCTTTCAATTAGCCTTGTGTAAGTGTGTGTGTGAGTGTCAATTTTTGTGTGCTTGTTTGACTTTCCCCCAATAAAATGCATTCTAAATGATTTACAAGTCTTTGGCTGATTTTATTGCAGTTACCCCTTCTCTTGCAGCCTTCTTAATTTGAGTTAATTAATTCCCCATTTTTACATTTAATTGTGGGTTCTGATAGAGGACCTCATGGACCTCATGCATTTGGGGTAACAATACTAGGTGTATTTATTCTGAAGATTATCCCATTGGATTAAATGGAGCTTACTCAAAGATGTGAATATAGAATAGCTCACTTGTTAAAATCAGATCATCTGCCTTTAGAACAAGTATATCTCAGGTAATGAAATAGAAATGTTCCTGAGCATTACTTCTTTAACAGAAATTTTGTTAGCAGAGGCAGAAATAATATGAGCAAAATAAGGATAGCTTCATACGCCACAGAAAACAAAGAGCAGATTAACATGTTTTCAGCAATTTTTTAAATCCCAAGCTGACAACATGTTGCTAGGAAATGAAACTGCCAAGTGAGGTAAACCTTGCACCAGTAAATAAAAACATTTTGAACCTGCCAGAGGAAGCAAGAACCAATTGAAGATGAAGTCTTTCCACCAGTAACTCCAGAAAAAAATAGGCCTAAAAATTAGTTGACTCAAGGATTCAACTTTATTGAAAGAAATGCATTCCTGTCTGAAACCCTGACATACCTGAAAATGAACAGAATGGAAGTCCTAAACCAAAACCTTACAACCCTACTATAGCATCTGAAATGACTGCACATGTGTCATGGGAACTTTCCATTCAACTAATATTTCTAGCAATGTTTAGGTTATCTTTTAAGGCTAGGTATTTAAACAGGTCTCCTATAGACTCCTTCCATACAAACAACCCAGTCCTCAATCCTTGCTCTCAGAAGCCCCTCAGAACTTACACGGCAGGGTAGAGCTAAATATTATAGATGTAATCTTCACGGTCTCAGCTTGTTTTTCTAGATGAAAGTCCTTTAAACAATGGCACACAATTCTACAGAGATGTAAACATTTTTCTAGGTTAGCCTAGGCACAGCTGTATTAGTGTCTAGCCCAGTTGAAGGCATATTAGCTTTCCCTTTCATTACCACTTGAAGGTTTCTTCCACAATGCATTCAGAGCTTTTTCTTTCTTTCAACACCCTACAGTTGTGCTACGGTTTCCATTTTGGTGGCCAAACACAGAGAGCTATGTTTGTTTGTTTGTTTTTCAATATATTGGGTAGAAAAAGTAGGGCAAGCTAATCTAGGCCCTTTCGCTTGGTGAGACATACAAATGCGAGGCCTGCTCAATGCATGTAGCAGCACAGGAACACAGGAAGCAGCCTTATAGTGGGTCAGAACACTGGTCCATCTAGCCCAGTATCCTGCAAGTTAACTCCAGCTGGTAGCAGCTCTCCATAATTTCAGGCAGGATTCTTTCCTACTCCTACCTGTAGATCCCTGGTATTCTCTTGATGGTCTCCCAATCCTGCTTACCTTTCAAAATCAGCTGTGGTCAGGATTGTATAGTGGTGACAACAAAGTCATGCAATTCAGAAATAATAACTGAGCCACTTAGCACTTCAGAATGCAAGAAAAGAACCACATTTTCCTCATATAAATATATTCTGCAAGTAGAAACAGGGCTGAGGTATAATCTTTCTCCCGAGTGTTCTAGGCTTTGGCTGGTTGGTTGATTGTTTCACTTAAGGGAGCTTTCAGATGGAGGCACTTTCAACAATGGCATCTCCCGTCTATAGCCTGACATAGAAAGCTCTTTTTCATTACCTCAAGATTCTACCATTTCATTCTCCAGCATGTAATTTGTTGCCACTAAAACACTTTCAGTCTCAGCATACCTCCTATGCTGGGCATACTTGCTATCTCCATCACAGGATCAGATGGACTCTCTTTGGAAAGCAAGAGATAGATACATGCCACATTGTGTTGCATTCTTCAGCTCTAGAAACCTAGTACAACTATCAGATGGAGAAGAATGGGAGAGATGTCATTCCAGTTCTCCAGTTGTTTGTGTGGAACATTCATAACATGAGGAGACACAGAAAGGCAACTTTTGGCTTCTTAGCTAATCATCTTCCTTGGACAATGCAATACTATCCACAAAGTACACAAGACAAAGCACTGTACCTGTGTCACTGTCAGAGCTATTATTTAATCAGTTCTTCTCAAGTTATTTCAGCAGTGAAACTCATGATAGACTGAGATGGGCAACTTCAACCATCCAGGTGCTATTGAGCTGCAACTCTCATCAGCTCCAGTCAACACAGCCAATTATGAATAATGATGGCAGCTTCAGAACAACTTCTTCTGGAAGGTCACAGTTGCCCACCCCTGTAATAAATGAAGTCAGTACCTTAACTTGGTATTTTTCAATATATATGCCACTTTATTTTCAACTGAACTACCAGATCATCTGTAACATCCAGCTAAAAAACATATTGGATATAGCCACAGGACTATTACACTACCATGTTTCCTCTCCAAATCCATCCAGATTCTGCCACACCAAATGTTACATATGTATACATATTTCTTTCTATGTTCCCTTTCTTCTCCTAACAATATTCATAAACTTCTGAATCATGACTCTGTCTCTGGTGATTTCACAATCATATGATGGGAAATCTTGAGTCATCCATCCAACCATGTACCTTAAAAATATGTATTATTTTGAAATTTCTTACACCTCTGGTTGTGGTCTCTGCAAAGAAGTAAAGTAGATGCAAACCAACAAATACTTTATTGCAGTTATTGGGGTGGTTCATCCATTCCAAATTTTGGATTACTGCAAAGGAGCTATCCAAGGTACTGAACCTATGTTGGAGATAGGGTTCAGCACTTTGGATAACTAATTTAAAACTTGGAGTGGGTTCACCACCCCACAGACATGGGAGCCACCCATCGCTACTGCTTATTTATATTGTGTAATACTATTATGAAGTAGTCTTGCAAGAGTGCTATCTCCCTACATGCAAAATAGACAGAGATACAAATATAGAGGTCTGCTCATTTTATACAAATTCTGTTATTTGGATGACAGCTAGTTGAAAATACCTTCTGTTCTGGCAGCTGGAGATCTGGACTCTCTATATAAAAGATTAACATTACACATGCTTTCAACAGTTGACAGGCATAGCAGGCAGCCTGATATCATTAATACCTTAACACAAGATCTTGGGTCAGTAGATGCCTAGCGTGAAAAGAATTCTGGAACATTTAGTACTTATTTAACAACCTCATAGTCCATTTTTAGCTTCTTTAAAAAGCAAATAAACTTTACATTGCATTAAAATTTTGTATTGAAATTACAGATAGTGGAAAATAATAAAATTATAGCTCTGGGACTAATTCTACTGCAGGCTCAGGAAACTGTGACCTTCTAGATGTTAGACTACAACTTCCATCACCCTGACTAATAACTATTGTGGCCAAAACTGATAGGAACTAGAGTCCCACAATGTCCTAAATGCAAAAAGTGCTCCATTCCTAAGTTCAAGTGATTCCAGCTATATGACTAAGCCTATTACAGGGAATAAGTACTATGAAATCTAGTGGAATGTACTTCTAAAGAAACATGCAAACCCTCACATTGTATGTCCCATTGAATGGCACAAAATAGCCATTTCTTAGTTTAGGTCCCACTGTCACCACCAGGACTTAGACCATGAGCCCATACTAGTAAGTCCCACTGTTTTCAATAGGCTTAAATGCAAGGTATATGTGTACACAATTTTAACCATTGTAACAGATATCTTGGGCTGGCTCAGAGCCATAATCGATACCAATCAAATTCCAGTTTTTATCTTAGTAGTCCTTACTCCTTCATAAATGCAGACAAAAACTATTTCTTAGCATCTTATTCTGAATTTTTCTTATCCATGATTTGCCATTAACCTTCAATAGAGGATGTACCAAACATATATGAGGACTCCTTCCTGTTCTTCTCATGTTACATACCTATTGTTAGAATATTTGTGTTGTCCACTGATTGCTTCTCATTCTTTACACAAGACAAGTCCATCTCCTTTCTGTGATTGTAGACAACTTTGATGAAGTATTCGATACTCCTTTTTGCACTCTAATCATCACCACCACTGATGTGCTGTGTCATCAGTAGTGCCAGGTAATAGCTGCATAAGTAATCCCCTGTGCCCCCACAACTAACTGCTACTTTGATTTGGGTTTCTTGCAATCGCCACTGAAAAGAGTAATAACTGCCCTTTTCCTCATTCCACGTGTTTTAATCCTGCCTTTTCTCCACCAACTCTGTAAGGTACGTTGTGCTGACAAGTTACAATTGCCACAGGGCTATGGTGAGCTGAGATCTGAATTCATACCTCCATAGCCCATGTCCACTATTTTTTTGTTAGCTGTCTATGTGTAGGTAGCTCAAGAAGTCTTAATTACAATTTATCAGAGAAGTACCTTCATACAACTTGTTTTTCTTTTCTCCCAGAAAAACTACTCAGCTCCAACTGCAAGTTGAAGAGAAGTATACTTTGCATCTGTCTATCAGATTCTGGGTTGTTTTCAAACAAGCTTGTGAGGAAGGAGAGTATTATAGAGCATGATGAAGTTCTGAGCCATTTTCAAAATCTTCTGTTGCATTGTCAAAATAGTAAAACAATGAAAATGGTAACTTAAACTAGGCTGTTTTTCATTAGTGCAATAACAATTATTCAGGGTACTTGGATGTTGGCTTAGTATCAGCAGCATAGCTCGGAGTGTGTGGAGGAGGGGGGGTGAGGATGGGTGGAGAGTCGGGGTGGAGCGGGTTGGGGTGGGGCTATATCATGTGGGGGCAGAACCACACTGCTCAGGGGTGGGGCCACATCACATGGGGGCAGAGCTACATCACGTGGGGGCATGGCTACAGCAAGTGGAGGAGGGAGGCAAGGAGCATCAGCGCCTCAAAAATCTTGACACCAGGGGTGCATCTCGTCCGTCACCACCCTCATCCCTATGTGCTTGCTCAGTGTTATTGAGAAAGAGCTGATGTGGGATCATCCCTGAAGACAGACAGATTAGTTTTTCATTTATTTTTTCTATTCCTGGCATGTCATTGCCAACAGAACTAGTTGGAAACTGAAAAGACATTCCACTATAGAGAGGGAGAGAAAGAGGATTATACACAGTGTTCAATGTAGCTTCCCTCTAGAATATATTGCAGTGTGAGAAGAATGGAGAGTAGGAAAGAAGGATGTTACAGTTTCCTGTTGCGTGCAAATATCCCCACAAAGAAAGCAGAACTTTCTGTGGGAAAACAAATTTAAACAAAGCCCTTGAGCTGGTAAACATAAGGTTGAACATCAGATGGAGATACAGCTAATTGATTCCAACAAGAAAAAAGGCAGAAAACAAATGAGAGGCAAGTAAAAGTACTTTTAGATTGTTTTTTAAGAGGACACTATTAAAGGTGAGGATATTCTCATCAGGATAATTCATAGTCCTGACATGTGTGCTTCCCTCCACTTTCTCTGTTATCCATCCTGAGAGTTATGGGCAAATTCAGCTGTCCTGTTGTATAGATGCCTTGCTAGGCAATCCTTCCTCTTCGTAAAAAGACAAGGACGATACTATGAATCAGACATTTATGGATGTGGGTATCCAAGTGATATTATTTGCATGGGAATGAGAAAAAGCTTTCCAGTTTCTCTAGCATCCCTAGTTTTGAAGAAACAAACCTACTACTGTCATTCATTGTTCTCACAACTTCTTAAAAAGTTAAAGGACAAAGTTAGAAATGTAAATAAGTGAGTTATCCTCTCCCATTTCTCTGGGAAAATGTGGTAATTTAGGGTGAAAGATTATTGGGAGACAGCTGAGCTCAGTTTTTACAAAGCTGTCTGTAAACAGTTCATAGCAAGCAAAGGAGCAAACCATAGAAGCCAATACAGGAGGAATGAACACAATGAAACAAGATAAAATGCTGGGCAGAACTCACAATAAAATGTCATAATTCCATAATAAAACTATTTAAGCTGCCACAGAATCTGTTTGTTTTGCAGCAACAGTTTTGACCAAATAATGATATGAATATTCCTCTTTACCGGGTTTCTGGGAAAATACAAGTTCTATTTTTAATGCCATAGGCTTCATGGAAGCAACCTGGAGAAAAGGATGAATTAGAAGAAAGCAAGAGGAGCACAGAAGCAGATAGACAGACAGACAGACAGACAGATGCTCACTTTGAGTCTTTGTGGAAGAAAAGTTTGATTTAACTTCAACTTGGCACATTCTTTGACTAGCAAACAATGTTCATAGATTTATATATTTGTATTTATTAGGAGAGACAGAACTGCCACATCTGAAATACTTCCTATGAAACATACAAATGCACGCACACATGCACACATGCACATACACAAATACTTAAAAAAACAAAAAAGTACTTCTGACAACTTTATTCTCTGTCCCAAAAGGAAAAAGCTAAGGACTTGTGTTTATTAGAGCGATTACAAAAGGAATATTTAAATGTAGTAGTGAACTGTTTCATCTTCCTCCTTCTTCAGTTGCAAAAAATAAGTGAGCTGTATGCAAGGTGACAGCCTAAAGTGGATCACTGTGTTATCCTCCAAGTCTGTGAATCTAGATATTTTCCTTTATCCCCACAAAAGTACTTGAAAGGGATGGAATTTCACTTTTAAACACAGAAAAATCAGAGAGATGGTAGTGTTCTAAATTAAAATGTCTTGCCATCGGTTGTTCAAGCTTTCCCCATGAGAAATGGCAACTTCTCATTCCCAAAAAGTGTACGCAGATCTTTGGTTGTTTCCTCTGTATACTGCAGATCGCATCTTGTATGTCTGCATTCGGTCACATGAATGAGATTGCTGGACTGCCAGCAGATGTCTTGCCAGGACCTATTAATTAAACAAAGCATCATCTGCTGGCCCTGTGCAAGCTCTGAACTTATGGAGGTATCCCTTATAATGGGAAGGTTTAGGGATTTTGGAAAATTCATACCAGGATCTTATACTTTCAGGGGGATTTTTGTGATAGGCCACTAAAATCCATGAAATGTAAGCATACAACACTACTTTTAAAACATTTTTTTCCTCATTTAGCACTTTTTGTTCTGACAAAACCAGGCTGGCCAAAATGACCTATTAACTTCAGCACTTTACAGAAGCAAAGTTTGATTTAGCCTCACTTGGCACATTCTTTGACTATCATCACTTTGTCCCATTAATTTATTTTTCTTTTCCCTTCCTGTTCCTGAGTTTCATTTGAGACTCAGATTTGAACTGGAGAATCAATACAAGCATATATTCCGTTTCCACCACTTTTTTAACAAGAGCTGTCTGTGAAAGTTAAACATACTAGCAAATTGCTCCAACAAGCTCTTACAGTACTCCGAAATCTTCTCTTTTTTCCTTGTTAAGCAAAGTTGTCATCAGCTTTCAGTATAAACCCACATGGAAGCAATAGGCTTGAATTTAGCAATCTATTACAATCACTATTTTGTGGCTAGAGCTTGTGATATCAAGTTGTGATTCAAACATCCATCATTCAGGTAATAAACAGCCCCCATTATACTGCTCACATCATATGGCTATGCTCACTATATGGGCATACTCAAAAATCAACCCTATTCATGATACGGATGAAAGAGATCCCTCTAAACTCTCCCACAAAAGTTTTGTTTGCAAACCATATCTCATTATATCCAAGGGAACAGATGATTACTCAAGATACACATCTGCTTTGGCTGCACATTGCTTAGTCTGATGATAATAAAGCTGATAAGGATAAGGATGATGGGAATGTTTGCAAAGTACCTAAAACTTTCCTCACACTGTTTGTTGTTATTTGCTGCCAAATTGACTTGGACTTATGGAGACACTATGAATAGAAGATCTACAGGAGCCCTGGTCTTCACCTTCTTGAAAACTTAAGGGCAGCTGATAACTTGATTTAATCAATCCACTTGTAGTGCAGTCTCCCTTTTCCTACCCATACATATATTAAAAGATAAGAGGGAAGGAAAAGATGGAAGGGAAGTAGTGTTACCCTGTTCTCTGGGGGTCCCGAGAGGGACACCTAAATAACCAAACAATATAGCACAACCTTGGGGAAAATTAGCTGGAGCACTCACTTAAGCAGTGAGAGGCAGGGTAACTTAGCAGGATCTTGCAACCCAGACTCTACAGGGTCAGGTCAGTCAAACAGCCAGACGGGTTTAAAATAGCAAAAGTGATGTTCTATTGAATACAGACAAACATTAAAGACACCACAGTCACACAGATAACTAAGGGATCAGACATTGAGTTAGAGAGAGGGGTTTTCAGAGGGAAATGGGTGATATGACACCTGTCTCGTAATCCTGGATCTTAGGAGAGAAGCCAGGGATGCGGAGAAGAAGCTCAGCTCGATTAGCTGAGGGGAGCTTGAAACGGCAGCAAGGCGGGATGGAACTCTGGAGCAGGTCGAGTGATCCGAGGAAGGTCTCGGAATCAGGGGTTTTTATAGGATGAATTGTGACTGCAGGCTATGCCTTACTCGGGGAACAACAATGAGTTTTGGGTGCGAGACAATGTCTCGGAAAGGTCACAACTTTGCATGATGGAATCAGAGCTGAATTAACAATGGTGTGGCCAGTATGCAAATATGCAGCGCTTACCAGTGGACAGCACAACCTTTGTCCAGCAGCCTGCTCGGGGCAGGAAGCTTTTGTTAGTATCGCACATATGTAATGAGGTGTTTGCTGGAGACGTCCCTGAAGCGACGAACCAACTGTGTCTGTCCTGCCTGGGTGGAGAATGGAATGTCCAGCAATTATCGGCCATGCCTGTTTGCGTGGTTGTCCAGTGGTCTCACAAACATGTGGAACGGGGTGGTGGAAGAAAGACGAATTAGTGATATCAAAATGATATCTAGGGATGTCCCCAAAGGAGGTCTAAACTGCAGTAACAGTAGGAAATCAAGCACTGGTATAACTGGTTAACCATCCTCCAGGGGCAGCAGTACCACTGGATGGCCTACTCATAGCAGCAAATAATTTTTCTCCTCCTTCACCCTTGCACTTCTGCACAGAGCCAACCAGTAGAGCTGGTGCAAGAGATTAGTTGGCAGAGGTAAGAGCCATCACAACCTATCTCATAAAAAGGACCAGAAGAGGCTGATCAAGTGGGTGAAGGTAACAGTGAACACTTCTGTGCAGTTAGGATTCCAACATGTTAAAAAGAAAGAAAGAAAGAAAGAAAGAAAGAAAGAAAGAAAGAAAGAAAGAAAGAAAGAAAGAAAGAAAGAAAGAAAGGAAGTGAAGAAAAAGTGCTTGCTGAATCCCAACATATTGAGTAATTATTGACCAAACGTAAATATCTATTTTTGGACAAAGTACAGGAGACTGTGCTGAAATTAGAATATCAGGGGTTCCTGAAGGAGAAGATTATCTATTTTCCTTTCAATATGACATCAGGCCTGGTTATGGGAAGCAAACAGCTTTGGTCACCCTGGTGGACATCTTGTACTGGGAGATGGATAGAAGAGCATGCCCCTACTGGTAGTGCTGGACCTTCTGCTAGAACTTTTGATGCCATCAACCATGATCCCATTTTTTGGACTCCTCTCTCATGATTTTATATGGTAGTTCTAGTCCTTCCAAGAGAGAATGTTCAAAGGATGGTGTAGGAGAACTGGGGTTGTGCGTCTGATAATTTCTTTCTGAAGAGGAGAATAAATAATTTAATCAAGTTTCTCCTACAGTTATGCTGTTCTTGAAGACATTCTCATGGAAGAAAAAAGTCTCTCTCTCACTCACTCACTCACACGCACACACACCCCACATACACATATGCATACATGTGTACACTTTCACACACATCATTTTACTGTCCCATTAATATGGCCATTGTAAGGCTAGGGGCAGGATGACTAAGAATCATTGTCCAGCAATGATCTGATAGCTGGCACATTACTATAATATCATCCTCCTGCACTTCTGAAAAACTCCTGGGATGTCTCTAAGGATATCAGCATCATTGTGTGCTGGCTGTTGGAACAGACAGTAGGTTGCCAAGTGATATAAGGACAGGGTCCTATCCCTTAAATGACTATGCAGAACAGAGAACTTCAGCAGGTGTTGTGTGATAAGCAGCTTCTGCTGAAATTCCCTCTTTGCACAACCAGTCAACAGATAGGAGCCCTATACTTTATTTCACTGCAGCTGTATCAGACAATTATTCTTAGCTGCACCCTCTTCTCCTGGTCACTATATAGTTCTGTTAGGGGAGCAAGAAAATGATGAGTTGGAGAATAGTCTTCCATGTCTATTTAAAAAGGAGTTCAGAATTCACCAGGTCAAGGTTTCCTTTCTAAAATCTTGAGATTCAATACCTTCAGTATGCTCATAGCACCTAAATTTGCTTCTCCTTCCATATTAATTCGAGGAAGCAATTTTGGTTCTAAATAGTATCTGATGCCAGTGAAGGATCTAATGAGGGTGAACAAGATTAATCCAGACAAGATAGGCAGTTTTCTGGTCATTTGAACGGCATACAGTGGAACAGGAACCCAGCTTATTCTGGATGTGGTTTCACTCCTACTGAAAACTCAGGCTTTCAGTTTGAATATACTGTTGAATAAGCCAGCATGGTGTAGTCTTCCGAGCACTGGACTACAACTCAGGAGACCAGAGTTCAAATCTCAGCTCAGATCTGATGCAGGATATCTAGGTTTTTACTGTGGCCAGAAGTGTGCTTGTTCAATTAAAATTAATACTTTATTTGTATCCATTTATGTAGATTTCATATTTGACAGATGAAGTTACTCTTGAAAATGACTCAAAATCTTCAATTAGCTCATAATTAGCTGGTTGCAGCATGTATGTATTTATGTATTTAATTGTTATATCACTCAAAAACCAGAATTCTCTAGGTAATGTACAGTCTATTAAAATATAAAATATGCTGAATACATTAAGACAATGGCTAAAATGACAAAAACATTTTTAATATGTTGTACAATATGAAACAAGGAACAGACAGTAAAACCAGGTTAAAATCAGCCACAGGGGGAGAAAAATATGCAAGGATGTTGAAGTACTAACAGTAGTTCAAATGCCTGATAGAATAAATAGTCCTCTCTTGACATTGAAAAGCTGGTAATCTGGGTGCCAGACTAACCTTTTTGGGAAGGGCATTTTACAGATAGGGTGCCATCACTGAACGATTCTCTTTATTGCAATAATTATCCACTTTTTCTTCATTTGGTGGGTTCACCTAGAGAAAGGCCCAAGATGATGACCTTAGGTAATGGTGGGAGGAAATGCTCCTTTACATAACCCCTAGCCATTTAGAGCTTTCAAGGTTAAAAACCACCCCTTTGAATCAGTTTCAGAAAGAACTGACTAATTTAGCTAGCCAGCTATTGTACCAATTCTTAAGAAATTGTATTGCCTACCTGTTTCCTTCTGAACCCATTCAACCCAGTGCTACTTAACTTTACAGCCCTTAATGGCTTCTCCCATGGCATCCAACCCATTACAATTTTAGATGATACATACATGTATGCGCCTGCACACATCATTTGGTAAGGTACAGTATGTATGTATGTTTCTACGTGATGGTACCCTAACTTTGGATCACTGACGTGAAGAAAATTTGTCTAGCACCCACACTTCTTGTGCCAGGTCAAGAAATGGCTGTTTGCTTTGGCATTTCACATTGGTTTTATTGCTTCTGCTGGATCTGGTAGTTTAACGGTCCTGTTGCCTTTTAGTTTTATTTTCAATGAAGCCTGGCTAGTATGTTGTACTGTTTAGAAGCATCCTTCAGGATGAAGGGCAGATAAGGAAATTTTAAAATAAATTAATAATATGGATTTTGCTAGAAAATGCCAGGGTCCTCTGAAAACATCCTTTGAAAATGCAGGACTTGCTTTGCTGCAATGTGTAACTGGCATTTGCAGCCATTATAGGCATTGTGGTCTCAAGATGTGGCAAACAGAAAATGTTTTGTTAAGTCAACATTCAATTCACTCTTACATTTACAGTCTCTCCTAGGACAGCAAAAATTCTTGATTTCATATTGTGTCTTATAAAGCATTGCATGTAGGTGGCAATAAAGGAGCAGATGCGTAACCTGGTGTGGCTCCTTCCTTAATTGCAGACTTTAATCAATGTTTCAGTGAGTAATAAGAAATCCTGCAGTTCTTCCATGCAAACAGTCTCTCAAATGAAAGTATCCCTCTTAGGATGACATTCATAAAAAGAAACTAAACAAATATTTTGAAAGAAGAAAGTAAACTTTATTTCAAAAAAGTGGTTATAACCATTTTGTAATATTTCGTGTAGGAGTCAGGTACGCACACACACAGAGAAAGAGTCTTTTCAATACAGCCTGTCATAAAATGTTGGCCTTCTGCATTTTCTGTGGCAGTTGTTATAAAACTCTGCACTTTTTATAAAAAAAAAAATCTTCCAGTTCTATTCTTAAATAATTTAATTCAGCAACATTTACATAGCAAAAAAATCATTTTATGGAGAAAAATGACAATAATTTAGTACTTCAGACAGGCCATCGTCTCCTCACCAAAGTCCTCAGGGTGATCTTGTAATGAGGAAAGAGACAGGGAAGATATCCAAAGAGAACGCATAATGGCCACCTCAACTATCATCACAACTGACTGGATAAATATGGGTCACAACTATGCCCTGTTTAAAATAACACAACATACAGGATACCCTTTCCAGTCCTTGCTGTAGAGTTTTAATATAGATATGACACTGGGGCAATTACCAAGCCGAAGACACTCCCTTACTTACTTGAGTCATGAGCTGCCTATGGGTGATACAGGGCCTTTCCATATGACACTATCATAGTGCTATTATTCCACTTTCAACATCCGATGGAATCCTGGGGTTTGCAGTTTGGGGAGGGGCATTTAGAATTCTCAGCCACAGAGCGCTTTGGCCTCAGCAAACTACAAACCCCAGAATTCCATAAAATGTTGAAGATGGAATAATAGCAGTAGAACAGTGTAGGGAGGAAAAGCCCACAGATTCACTGGTTCTCTATATTCCACCAAGGTACAAAAAGCCTCACTATATCTATATTCTGCCTTGAAATGTAGCATGCCAGCACTCTGATTTAGCCTTGGAAGCTTCTGTCATTAGCATAAAAACACCTGTACGCACTGTCCCTTTGAAACGTCCTCAGCACATACATTTGCTGCTTTGTCCCTGCAGCCTCCTTGACTGGGTAACACGTTTTACTATATGTCCATGGTCTATTTCCACTCCATCCCATGTTAAGATATAAATTTGTTTTTTTTAAAAAAAAATACAAGTTTGCAATCACTATGTCATTTAGAGCTTTAAAAATGATATTCAGTGTCTGCTGAGGTCATCCAACATGTAGAAATAATTTTAAAGAACTCTTTACTTTTATTAAGGCCACATACCTTAAGCATTGATAAGAAGTCTGACCTTGATGCTGGGGAAAAGAATTAAAGTATATGATCTCAGAGAGTCAGACACTACAGCCTTCAAGGACAAGAAAGTATGTGATGACTTGGACCATCTGGCATTCATGTATTGAAAGCAACACTTCCATTTTTTGTTGCACATTACTCTGGCTCTTACTTCAAGCTGCAGGGGAGACCTGTTAAGAAAAGCAGGGGAGATCTGTTAAGAAAATTACATCTGGTGACAATGTAGGAGAGGGCCTTTTCTGTGGTAGTCCCCAGTTTTCAAATGCAAAGGAAGGAATACCTGGTGCCAAGTTTATTGTCATTTTTTACTATTACTTCAGCACTGTACCAAGACTCTTCTGGCTTGGCAGACATTTATGAGCAGCTGGTTGTTAATATGCAAATTCCATAACCAGTTTAAACCGTGTGGAATGTCTTCATCGACTGCAAAGGTGAAAGTTGAACTTAAAATACACTGCCACCATTCCACAGGCACAATGGATAAGTAAAGATATCGGCCAAAATGGCCCAAGCTCTCCTGCTGCTGCAGACAAACAAAATGTTGCCCCTTCCATATTGTCCTGCTCCAATGGTGGCAATATACCCCACTCACCTGCCCTCTCTGGCTGAAAAAGGAGGTGCAGGATAAGGTGTCAGTAGCAGCACCCACATCCTCTCCTCTCCTGAGAAGGATGTCATGGCAAACCTGTCCATACTTATGCATCCTTAAAATGTTGAGAATGCATCATTGCCACCTATGCTTCCATCTGTGCGCTAGGAAACAGCACCCACATCCTCACCAGCCTGTACACAAAGAAACAGGAAAAGTCTCCATTGAAAAGGTAGCAAACATGATTCTTGTATATGCCCATGTTTAGCCATGTTTAAATATTTGAAGGGATATCATGTCAAAGAGGGAGCGGGCTTGTTTACTGCTGCTCCAAAGACTAGGATAAGGAACAATGGATTCAAGATGCAGGAAAGGAGATTCCACCTGAACCTCGGGAGGAACTTCCTGATAGTCAGAACTGTCCGGCAGTAGAATATGCTGTCTTGGAGTATGGTAGAATCTCCTTCTTTGGAGGTTTTTAAGCAGAGGCTGGATGGCCATCTGTTGGGAATGCTTTGATGGGTGTTCCTGTATAGCAGGGGGTTGGACTCAATGGCCCCTGGTGTCTCTTCCAACTCTATGATTCCCTACAAAGAAACCTTTAATTAGTTAGTTAGTTAGTTAGTTATATCCACTATATTTGGAAGCCATCTCTTCTCCCAGAATGGGACTCAAGGTGGCTTCCAAAACTAAATTAAAAGCATTAAAAGACATTTAAAACAATTAAAATATTAAAAACATATAATTATAAAAAAACCCTATAAACATGTGCAATTAAAAAAATGGGTTAATAAATAAATAAGGTGGAGGCAGTGTGCTAATAGCTGGTCTTCAAAGCAGCAGGGGAGCTACCTCCATTGGAAGAGAAATAACTATGCTGCTCCTGGAACCTGGCCACCTGAGGTAACTACCTCACTGAGTCTAATGGCCCTGATAGCTGCCTGTCCTAACTTGGTGCTCTCCCCATGTGTTCATCTAAATTCTTATCCTCCCAGCTTAATGGTCCTCCTGGGTGAAGATGGTGGACTCCAATACCTATGGAGAGCACCAGGCTGGGTAAGGCTGGGGAGCAGAGATTTCAGGAGGACATGTAGGATGCTCATATCAAGATGGCATCTGCCCATGCCAGTCCAGATCATGTATCACTTTATTGTGAAACAGGCTGAATTTTAATGAATGCTTACTTCCAACTATGGATGTAAATATTTGACTATTTTCTCCCTGCCACAGTTTTCTTCCTGTTGTGAAGAAAATTAATATTCACACAATATTCGCACATCCTAAAGTGGTTTGAGAAATTATTCTGTGCAGAAATATACTTGGGTTTCAGAGGGAGGAAGTATTGCATTTTTTTTTCTCAGTGAGAACTTTGAGGGTTTGTATAAAGCATACTATTTCTAGACAGCCATATCTTTTTTGTGTTTGTGTTAGATTACTGTTCACAAAAAAAGAGTAGCTTCATATTTTCGTACAAGGTTGCTACTTCTTAGTGCAAGATTGCAAGAGGGTTGCAAAAAACATCAGTCTTAGACACAAAAATGTGGCTATCTGGAAACTGTTCTGTGTGTGTGTGAGTGTGTGTGTGTACACACTCAAAAGCATCCCAGTAATTCCCATTACGTGCTAGTTTATCATATGTGGGTTAATTTCTTCTTCTTTTTAACATTCCAAACTGGCCCTGGCCTTGGCTGAACATGACCAGGCTCATAAAACTCAAAAACTCCTAACCTTGAAAGGAAGATTGGGTCAACGGATGATTAGGCTAATAAACTGGAATATAAAATTATTGGATTGAAACAGAGAATGAGAACTTTTAAGCAAGTTTAACTGGTATAGTTATAAATGCTAATGCTTCTTTACACCATCAAAAAGAGAGAAAAACAATTTGAATTCTGTGTGTGTGTGTATATATATATATATATATATGCTAATAATGTAGTGTCACAGGTTTTCAACTCCTGTAAATTTGCTTTAGTTGTTGCAGCAGAAACAGCTTTGGGATATATGAGTGGTCAAGACAGTCACTTTTGTTTTTTGTCAGTTGTGAATTTTTCAAATCTTTCTTTAATTCTGTCATGACTTCATATCTGTTTGCATTTTTAAAAAAACTGTTACACATTTTCTAATGCACTTCTAATATACACAATTCGGTACATCATTTTGCCTTGCATAGGTATTTTTCACAAGTAGTTTCCCCTTAATGTAGAGCTCTTTTATATGATATTTTCACTAATGTACATATTTCTGTCCCTACTTTTTTCCAAATAGTCATTTTTTTATATTTTTGTAGAAGAACTGCATGTTTTATATATGAGAATTACATCACAATATTTGTAGAAGTGCATATTGCAAAAAAGAATGGCAGTTCAGCTCTCTTTTTGTTTTGGAAAGTGCAAATCAAGTAGGTCCAGGTTAAAATGCAGACTGAGTAGACATTTTTCCCCCATCTCTAGTGGTAGAAAAGGTTTCATCCTAAGCTAAGCCATTTATCACTAGAACTTGTTAAGGTACAGTGAGGAAACAGATCTGAGAGGTATTTAGGATGATACATAAAAAGGCTATATACTCCTTCCTCACTAGCTCAGTGCCATATAGGTACTCTTCTTGGATATGTGAAAGGCAAGGGAATGAAAAGGACTATGGGTGATCTTGGGGCTCTGATAGGGTACCATTTCCTACTGAAGAACCTGTGGTAGAGAACTAGGTGCCATTTCTTTCAGGAAGAAAGTCATCTGATGACTGGTTGGGAAAGATGCCCCTCTGGGCCCTTGGAGTAACCCATCACCACCTTCTTCGTCCCTTGCCAGAAAGGCAAGTTCTTGAGTTAGATGGAAGGAGAGGGGGGAGTCAGCAGAGTAAGATGCTTTTCATGTTTTTCAAGGGCTTTTTCTGAGTGCTGGAGCTGGAGGTGCAAAAATATATTTGTCATTATTTGTTTCATGATTAGAAATGGGTTTCCTGACACTCAGGAAATCCATTCAGAAATAATAACATTGTAGTGAGAATTTTTCCCAGTTTTTGTCCAGTACTTTCATATCTTTAGACTCTTCAAGAAATTATTCTCTGAAAAAAATACATGTGGGTGTGCAAAGGAATATGGCTGGCATTCAGTATTAGTTATGGATTCTTAATGTACAGTTATGAATCTGTAACTGCTCTGTATTTAGTGAGACTACATAAATGCTATCTCAGCCTACCTTAAAAGCCTGCAGCCAGATTGAGTAATGGAGCCTTGTTGTTATTTCACTATTTAAATACATTGTTGAATATACTGCATATGGATATCATGTGTTTTAACTTATTAAGGAAATTTTTATCAATTTCTATTATACTGTGTTGAAATATTTTGTTGTTTGCTGTGGCTCTGTGCTGAACATATTAGAACTGAATTGAACTGAACTGAATATTCATAGCATCTTCTAATTTATAATTCACATATAATACATGTTTAAAATATAAAATAGGCAATGTGGTTGTAGTTATGAAAGTGTTAAACTAGGATTGGGGTGACCTAGAATTAAAGTTCAGGTTACCACTGTGATATGAAGTTCCCTGGGTAATCTCAGGTCAGTTACGGTCCTCAGCTTGGCTTTCTCTTAGAGTACAACACAGCCATGTACACCATTTGGGGCATTCTGGGAGTTGTGATCCCAAAAAAATAATATTCCCGGAACTTGTAGGGACTGAAAATACTAAGACTGCTCTGCTCATCCCTAGTGAAGTAGAAGCCCACAATGCCTAAGTAGAATCCACTCATCTTCTTGAAGACTGTGAAGTTTTTCATTTTCTCTCTTTTTTGATCCATAAAAAAAAGCAAAAGATGAGACATTCCTAGAAAAGGGCTTTTGTGAGGAGTCAATACAGCATATTTTATCTCCAAGTCTTGCTCACACAATTAAGTCTGAGTTGATTTGCCATTATCAGAAGTCAGGATGACCTTGCTATTTTAGTTTGACAATGCTAATGATTCTAGATCTTCCCCTGTAGCTCACTGCATAAATCCCAGGCATTTAGCTCTCTAAAACAGAAATGTGTTAAAGTGGCCTTGGAATAATGAGCAATCCCAAGTCGTTAATTTTGCCATATCTTTCCTTTCAAGGCACATCTGAGTGGTGAAGATAAAGAAGTATGGTGAGTTACAGAAGAAGCCTCTAGGACTTTGCATTAAGGAAGGTACCCACTCAAACATCTAATCTGAACTCTAACATTGATTAACACAAGTTCAGAAGATATTGTTCTTTTATTCTTTTATCTTGCAGCTAAACTCTGTCAGTTTGTGGGCTTCCAGAATGGGGAAATCATATTCACCAGAATTTTTGCACTTTTGACTTCACATTGGCTGGTAAGATTGGGCTGCCATTTGATGCAACACCTACAGAAACAACAGTTCTATAAGCCAATGTTTAGATTTAAATTGTCAAAATAACTTGAATTTCTTTATTTTCATAATTTCTTTTCTAATGCAATTTCAGTATAAGAAAACATTAGGAAAATGTTCACTGCTGCAGCTAAAACTGATCACCAATTTTGTGGGATAATTTCTCCTCAAATGATAATGGAAAGGAATTTGTGATGCTTTAGTGTATTGATACTAAATTTCCACAGAGTTTCAGGGTAATGCCTCACTCTGGTGTTTTTAACCTTCAACCACCCCAAAAAATTAGATCATGTGAATATAAATCTCTCAGCAGCTCTTGGGAAACTTCATTTTTTGTAGCTGTTCTATCCCCTTGACTGGCAGTGCTCTCAGTGCTCGTGTGTTTCTTGGTATTCAACTCCCTGACTTACCCTATTTGGCTTTGGAAATGTGGATCAATGGCTTCAATGTAACAACTTCTGGACCAGAGGAAACCTTGAGCCTTCCCTCATCTTCCATGAACTTCCTGGATTACCTCTGCATGATATGGACTGGATTGACTTGCTTGTAGCTGCTTTCCCTTTGATGATCCATCTCTCTTGGTATTTGCTGCCTGTAAGTGTAGGACAGTTGTAGAATGCCTGTACTAAAGTTCTAGTTCCATATGGATTTTGCAGCAAAGGATAACTAAAATATCCCATCCTTAAAGGTTAAACATGAAATACTTGATAACACACTTCAGCTTAAAAAAAAATGTAAGGCTTATGCCTTGACCACAATGATCTTTCCTTCTTCCTCCACTACTACATGGGATAAGGTGAGATTGTCTCAGCTTTAGACAAGATGACTCAGGAAGGGGTTTTTTAAAAAAAAAGAAAAAGAAAAAGAAAATCCCATGATTTTCCCACCTGAGCTCTTTCATAAGCTTTCCAGAAGAAGAATGCCTGGTTTTCTAGGTTGGATAGGTGCTTTCACAAGGAAAAGCTGAAAAAACACTGGCCCTCAGCTGCATCCTACTT
The DNA here is from genome assembly GCA_948472985.1 of Iguana delicatissima. Lineage (NCBI taxonomy): Eukaryota > Metazoa > Chordata > Lepidosauria > Squamata > Iguanidae > Iguana > Iguana delicatissima. The sequence continues at coordinate 188,320 of CAOKZL010002428.1, forward strand.
GCAAAAACCAAGCACAATGCCACCATCACCACCTCCATGTTAAGATAGAAGTGGGGTACTAGCAAAAAGAGAAAAACTATTGGCTATTCCATCTAATCTTCAGTCAGTTGCCACTATCACTATCCCCAAAATTTGAGAAAGTTACCATTATCCCCACTCCCACATTCAGGGGGATCTCTTCCCCATATCCACCTTTTACTAATCACAAAAGGAGATTGGCCAACGATATCAGCCCACCTTGCATTTTTCTATGCAGAAAATATTTCAAAGCATTATTTCCTGTTTTTAACAGTTGATGACATAATCTAGAGATTTCTGGGAGGGTGGTCATGTTGGATTGTTAACAGAAAAAAAAACAACAAAAAAGTCTTGCCACTGTGGCTGATTAAGATGTCAGCTTTGAAGGAAACAATCGCCTTCCTCAGATGCATTGTTCTGGTGACTGTGTGATCCACTTGTTTAATCCTTGGGTTATTTGTTTTTTCAAATACTCATATCTACACACAAGCTGTTAGATTCTAGCGTGAGACTTGTCTTTGGCATTTGCTGATGATGATCCTTCTCTTCACTTTACAGGCTCATACAGGGTTCCTGGGTCACTACCTCAAAACAATCAAGCATTAACTGGAATGTGTCTCTTGTCAGTCTGTACATTTGTAGTTGAGCACAGGTTCGACCCCCACACACACTGTCTGTGCCATCTTCAGAAAGATATCTGGCTAAAAAGTTTGAAAAGGCAGGCCAGGGTAGACCAGTCTTCTCCAACACAGGGTTCTCCAGATGTATTGGATTGCAAATCTCAGAATTCCCCAAATGTGGACCAGAACACTTGGAAGACACTAAGTTAGAGAGATTAGTGTAGACAGCTGTACCACTAGCCTGACTCAGTTAAACAGAACTTCCATTGAGTTATTATTCTCCGGACAGCAAATACCCAAAACAGAAAACAAACTACTAATCATAATCAATCCTATGGCTCCTACCATTAACTTAAAGGGTCAAACATTTTCCCTGCCCAGCTTTGATGTAAGTGGATTAAATTCTAAGCCAACAGTTAAAAAACATATTCTTATGTTCTAATACTCCAGCTCCAATCTTCATGACATTAATTATTTGAACTATCTTATCACATCACTATTTTTCCCACTTTCAAAACTTATGGTGATCCTGTCATAGGGCTTACTTGGTCAGATTTGGTCAGATGAGATTTTTCTTTGGCTTCATCTAAGACTGAAAGAGCATGACTTGCCCAAGGTCACCCAGTAGTTTTCCACAGCTAAGCAGGAATTTGGACTCTGGTCTCCTGGAGTCCCAGTCCAATGCTCAGACCACTCAAAGCACTACGCCGTACTGGCTCTTGGATAACAGCTGAGATATAAGTGCAACAAGGCTGCTTATATCTACATTGACCCCAAGACATCCATTAATTGATGCCTGAACTAGAATTTGAACCCATCTCTTTTAGTTACAATTAGAGCATAGTTGGTAATGAGATGACTTCCCTGTGTGCAGAACTTTGGAGCTTCAATCTCTAAACAATTGGTATGTTTTGAATTATGCTTGGTAAATACTAATTGCAAGTAGACTTTGATGCATCAGGAAGGGAGTTTCCTCTTGCCATAGTCTGCAAACTTGCAGCTTAGGGCAATATGCAGTTGCCTGAACCCCATGTTTTTCTTGGAGAAGTCATGCCTCATTTTAAAATACAAAGAAGCGTCTGCTTTCCCTAGAGAAGAAAAGAGTCTACTTGCAGACACAGACTTGAAGACCTGCACCCCAGATAGAAAAAGGCTGAAAAGAAGAACCCTAGAAGAACACCATATTCCATGGAGACAGTCAAGAAAAAGCTTGTAAGAATCACAAAGAGTTCCCCAAAAGAAGAATCTGCTGTCCTGATCTTCACCCACCCAGCCAGCTGGACTCTTCTTTCTATTGGAGGGTGAGAAAATCCATGTCCATGCCTTAGTCTGCAGCCCCTTAAGCTTAGCTGCACACCTTTAACCCCCTTAGTTTGGTCAGGAATAGGGTTTTTAGCACCTGTACCATTCTCTCCCTCTTTTCTTTTGAGAAATAGCTTATACTGAACATAGATTATTCTGTTGGGTTCTGCTGTTATGTTTTTCTGTCTTTTAAAAAAGAAATAATTGTTTGTGTTTCAAAATCAGCTTGTCTTCAACTCTGATTTCTTTTCTTTTTTTCCCTTGTTTTTGGAGCTACTCTGGTTCACTGCCCATTTTTAAACATTTAGCCTCTAAGGTTCTGCAGAGAAACAGAGAGAGAGTTAGTGCCTAGGAGAGCTTTTTCCAAAACCAGCAACCCCAGTCCACAGCTCTCATCACAAGTATTCATCCTCTTTCATGTTTCCCTTTTCTCACAGCTGATCTCCAATGGGATCTTACAGTTCTCTTATTTTTCTTATGGCACTGAAGGTTCCAGACCTGCCAGGAACAATGTTTTAATTTATTTATTAAATTAAAACCCCATTTATCCCCACACCATGGACATTCAAGGCACAGAAAAGACACCAGCAAACAAAACCACTGACAGATTCTTCATGAGAGGGACTGTGGTGTTAAAAATATGACCATGTCTGCCAGATTCTCCCTGGGTCCCCTGCCCTCAACTCTGCCAACTGAGAAAGAGTCAAGGAAAAGCCTTGGAAATTTCTTTTGCACCTAGATGCCTTTTTCTGTAGTCTAGTTCCTGCAGAGACTGTCAATACCTTATTCCAGACTGATTTGATTTTCTTCTCTTGCTGGGCGGTTTCACAGTGGAGTACGTGCTGCACTCAGGGATTTTCAGAAGACACTGACTGAGATAGAGAGAATGTTCAAAGGGGGATAACAGCAGCTGTTTTCAAAGTAAACAAATAGATCTGGGCGATTCATCTTTCCTTCTTTGTGCTTTTATTTCCCCTTTGGAAGAAAACTAGAGAATCAGACGACAAACACACACACACACACACATACACACAAATCCTGAGGCAACTACTTTGTGAATCTCTCTCTTTTTCCCCCACAGAAAAGCAGCGTTTATGTCTGAATCAACTCAGAAGTTGTAGGGACTCCCTGCCGATACTTTAATAGAGAAGGGATCTGAATTCACTCCTCATGAATAAAAGAACATAATGGGATAAGTATTTGCTTTCTACAATAAGAGGAAGAAAAGAAAGACAGTAGGGAGAGGAGAAAGGAAAGGAAAGCTTAAAAGACGCTAAATTATTGTTTCCTCAAAGGTTACAGAACACCTAGATGGGTGACAAAAGTATGGCTGTATTAAACATACATAAAATTCTTGACTCTAGGTGGTACCATCTTAAAATCAGTTCTAAAATCTTAAGAACTGCTGAAAACAATGAAATCTTATGGCACCATGAAGCCTATCAGAGCAAGTCTAGTTTAATGACTAAAATGCTGGATTGGGACTTGAGAAACACAGGATCTGTTTGCCGCTAAGTTATGACTGGGCCAATCGCAGTCCTCTCAAACCTGAACTCATTCACAGGGTTGTTGTAAGTATAAAGTTGGGAGGAGAGCCATTTAATCATAGAATCATAGAGTTGGAAGAGACCCCAGGGGCCATTGAGTCCAACCTCCTGCTATGCAGGAACCCACATCAAAGCATTCCCAACAGATGGCCATCCAGTCTCTGCTTAGAAACCTCCAAGGAAGGAGACTCCACTACACTCTGAGGCAGCACATTCCACTGCCGGACAGCCCTGACTGTCAGGAAGTTCTTCCTGAGGTTCAGGTGGAATCTCCTTTCCTTCAGTTTGAACCCATTGCTCCTTGTTCTAGGTCTCTGGAGCAGCAGAAAACAAGCCCACTCCCTCCTTGACATGACATCTCTTCAAATATTTAAACATGGCTATCATGTCCCCACTTAACCTTCTCTTCTGCAGATTAAACATACCTAGCTCCCTAAGCCCTTCCTCATAGTGCATGGTTTCCAGACCCTTCACCATTTTGGTCACCCTCTTCTGGACACGTTCCAGCTTGTCAATATCCTTCTTGAATTGAGGTGCCCAGAACTGGACACAGTTTTCCAAATGAGGCCTAACCAATGCAGAATACAGTGGTACCATTACCTCCCTCAATCTAGACGCCGTACTCCTATTGATGGAACCAAGAATCATGTTGGTTTTCTTGGCTGCCGCATCACACTGCTGACTCATGTTCAGCTTGTGATCTACCAAGACTCCTAAATCCCTTTCACATGTACTGCATCCCCCATCCTGTATTGGTGCATTCCATTTTTTCTGCCTAGGCATAGGGCCTTATGTTTCTCTCTGTTGAAATTCATTTTGTTAGCTTTGGCTCAGCTCTCCAATCTGTCAAGGTCATTTTGAAATTTGATCCTGTCCTTTGGGGTCATCTGTAAATTTGATCAGCATGCCCTCCACTCCTTCCAATTTGGTTTCATCTGCAAATTTGATCAGCATGCCCTCCACTCCTTCATCCGGGTCATTGATGAAGATGTTGAATAGCACTGGGCCCAGGACAGAACCCTGTGGCACCCCACTAGTCACTTCTCTCCAGGATGAAAAGCAGCCATTGGTGAGCACCCTTTGGGTTTGGTCGGTCAACCAGTTACCAATCCACTTAACAGTAGCCCCATCCAGCCTGCATTTTACTAGCTTCTTTGCAAGAATGTCATGGGGAACTTTGTCAAAAGCCTTACTGAAGTCATTTATGTTGTACTGTGAATGTTACAGAATATATATATATATATATATATATATAGCTGATACCTAAAAATAATTCCATAATCAGAGTGATTATGACATAAACTTTCCTGGACTACAAGTCTTCACACCTTATGCTTCTGAAGAAGAGGACAATAATTCATGAAAGCTTCTGCCATGCCTCCGTTACTCTTTCAGGTGCCATAAGTCTTTGATAAATCCATTTTCCAAATTTCCTGAGGGATATTGTGATTGTCTGATACTGTGTAAACAATGGTGTTCCAAATAAACTAATATCTTGCTTGTGATACACAAACTGTTGGTATAAATTCAATCAGCTCCATTTTGACTTACCTATACATAATTACGCATTCTTAATTAAGTTACATTGGTGTCAATGGGACTTCAGTTCCCAATGCTTTTCCAAAGGTTGCACATAATCACCAGAAACCTAGGTAAGCTTAGTTATGTCTGGACAACTACGCAATATGCATGGCCTACCCGCTTGCCTGCAATTTTAAGAGCCAGTTGCAAGATGAGTTGAAGAAGATCTGTTCTGCTGGAGATCAGGGTGCAAGGAGGAAGAAGTTCCACTCCCAACCACCAGCAAGCACGGTTGCAACAAAGACTTATGATAGGGGCCTGTTTCTGATTGCTACAGCATCACTTGCTAGCAGGACAGGGATGGAAACATCATGCTTCCGGCACACTGGTTTCGAGCAGAACAGGCCTCCATGTGTATTAGCTATTAAGAAGGGCTGGGAACTGTTGGCTATTAAGGTGAGCTGTGACAATGTAGGGTTAATGAATACAGATCAGTTATAGATTCATAACTTTGGGTTATGAATCTATGTCCATTTCCACACTACAGTGCTATAGTGCTATTATTCCACTTTCAACATCCTCTGGCATTCAGGGTTTTGTAGTTTACCGAGGCCAAAATGCTCTCTGGCTGAGAATTCTAAATGACCCTCCCTAAACTGCAAACCCCAGGATTCCAAAGGATGTTGAAAGTGGAATAACAGCACTATAACAGTGTAGTGCAGAAATAGCCTCAAACTGCAATACTGAATACCAGCCAATGTCTTTAATCTAGTACTCAACAGAGTTCAGTACAAGGAGAGCGGAACCAACCTTTTCAGAGTCACAGGATGTTTTGTGTCCCATTAGAAGCTGTCTCTAGGGTGGTGACAGTCAAATCACAGGAACTAATTGAGAAATTGATTTTTGAATTTCATCCTAACAGATTTGATCCACAAGCCATTTAAGCTGGATTACTTAGGTACAAACAAAGGACATTTCACATATAAATGTAAAGTGTTGCGGTTTACTTTTTTGTTGTGTTTAGCTTTTTTTTTTCTTTCTTTTTTTTTGTCATTTCCACACTCCACAGTGGGGAAAAGCCCCCAGTGACTGGAATGTCCATTTGATTTTATTTGTCTCCCCAGTTTTCTTTCTCAGCTGTAACCAAACGCATATACCATCACATATGAAAATGCTCTGAATTAATGCACTGACCTTCATAAACTAGGATCCTCTATTAATGTTTTGTAAAGCTAGGGCTCAAAATGAAGCCACTTAAGTTTACATTTAATTCTATGGGCATGCGTATCCCCCCTAAATCTGGGGTGGGAACCCCAAGTGGCCCTCCAGATGTCATTGGACTTCAAGTTGTAGTAGAATTAGCCAACATAGCCAGTAGTGAGGGATGCTGGGAGTTACAGTTTACCAACATCTGGAGGACTCATGATTCTCACTCATGCCCTAAATAGGAAAATGTCCTTGCAATGCTTAGTAAAACTGCACTGGAAGACAATTAGGTGTAAAATGCTGTGATGTGATATTATAGCTGTCCCTCATTTGGAATCACTGGTCTAAGTTCAATCACTAAGTCCCTACTAAAGTAGACCCACTGGGTAGATCCACTGAATCAATATTTTAAATATTGATATCCCAATCAGTAGCTAATTCAATGGATCTACTGTAATTGGAACTGCTAATTGGATTTGGGCCATTAGCTCCTCAGTCTAAAAATTGTCATTTCTTACATGTTTTCTAGAAGATCCTTTCATCCTGTTGAAGAAAGGAATAACTCTCTATTGCATTTTCCTTTGTCTTTGCATTATGACATTTGATTCACAAAGCAAAATATATAAATGGCTTTAATGAATAACAGCCCATATCAGGCATACTAGAATGGTTACACTAATTAGAGAATGGCTCTTGTTTGGTTATTTTAGAAAGCCAACTAAATTGGATGTCTACATTTTCTTTTTTAGTGGATATGTTAGTAAGCATATCAACAGGATTATATAGTAACATTGGCTTTCAAACTTCTAAAGAACTGTTTTGTCTCCTAAAGGCATGTGGTAGTTATGTTAATCTATGGTAGAAACTACAGAACCACAGAACCACATTAGATACCACAGAACTCTATTAGTGGTATCTTAGGGATGAACAAGATTTGTTTGGTTCATCTCTTTGGAAAGCCTAAAGTTACCATAGCACTGTAAGCCACTGCCCAATTTTCTGCAAATAGATGACCCAAAAAGTTACCATGATTAATGGAATTCAAAGCCACAGAGAGATCCAGGAGACCTATGATGGTCACATGCATCCAACCATTCCCCATTGTAAGGCAACAAAGGCTGGTTGGTAAGGTTGTAAAACGACAAAGGTTGGTTTTACCAGCGAATCCAGCTGGCAATCAGATTTGAATACATATCTTTGAAACTCTAAAGAAATGAATTGCTTCAGACCATGTTACTCTAAGCACAGTTTTATTCCACATGGAAATGGCCCAGCTATTTACCCTCAGTAGGAGCTCTTTTGATGCTAAGCCTGATGTCATTTCATGCCAACAGAAGATTTTTTGTATGTCCAGGAATTTAAGTTGCTGAGTTTTCATACAGCTTTTTCAACTGGGTACCACTGTTCCATTTCTTTATATGTGCGCATTGTTACCCATCTGTCTTAAATCATTACATCAATTGCTCTTAACAGCTTTTACTTGAAAAGCAGGATAGAAGTATTTTCAATAAACAAAAAGCTTGGGCTGTGGTCATCTCCCACTTTTGAGCAGACTTTAGAACTAAGTCACATGACCACTCAGTATCAAAGACCATGTAAACTTGGTCTAAGCTGTTCCTGAAAGCCAATTGTTATGTCCCCTTCTGTAAAATATTAGGCATTTGTCTTTGTTTAATTACAGTTTGACAGTCAGTGGCATAGGGACGGGGGTGGTGAGGGGAGCAGTATCCCCTGGGTGGCACTTTTTGGAGGGCACCACCACTCCTTTTCTGCACCCCACACGCCATCGCCCTGCCCACGCACCTCCACCTCCACCCTTACCCTGCTCACACCAAGCTATGCCACTGTCAACAGGGAATATGAATGTGATCCTCAGTCCATGCCTTTGATTTCAGTGAGACTCTGTAATCACAAATGCATTCAGTTTTGCAGACTCTTTGTTACTGTTGCCCTTCTTTCTTCGAGCAAACCAAACAGAGAGATTTCTAATGGACTTTCTTTGTTAGTTCTGCTTTGCTTCCACTCTGCAGTATGGATATTACTGGCAAATTGTTTTGCTTGGAAGCTGCTATTTAGTCTGAAAATCTTCTCCGCTGACTCAGATTCACTTTTAACACAGTGCAGTTACTAAAGGGTGAGATTTTAACCACCTTAGGACTTTACACAGTCATACAGTTCTTCACTTAACAAAAGAAATCATTGGTCTTACCAGAAAAAAAGAGGAAGAAAGAAAAATAGCCAAATTCTAAAATATTTGCAACCTCTTTAAACAAGTTCTACAAACACATTTTTAAGAGAATGTTGTAAGGCTACACTAAATCTAAATAGGAAGTAATTGATAATTAAATACTGCAGGTTAAAAAAACACAAGAATTTAAAAAGCTGTTTTCAAAATATTGATGTTTCCTGCAACATGCAGAGTATTGTACTGAAGATAATTTGAGAACATGTAGAAGACAAATAAACAGCTTCTTCTTGTTGAAACAATAGAAGATGTTTACATTTTTAATAGCCTATATAGTTGTTTTATCTAAGCTTATATAGGTTAAATAAATTGCATTGCATATTTCACTATTGCACACAAGAAGATAGAGAACAGGTTCTACTTTCTGTTTCACCTAACTACAGTTCCTGATACATCCAAACTCAGAGAACACTGATTTGTTTAAACTCTAGCTAGTTCGAACAAACCAAGATAACAAAACATACTTTACACTTAGTTCAGACATAATGGAGAGTTGTGGTTACTTTATACTGAAAGCATAAAGTTTTGACATATATAGGTAATGCTAAATCATAATTGCCTAAATACCCTAGAGACACCAGATCCTGTTTGAACTTGGAAGCTAAGCAGAGTCCATTCTGGTTAGTACTTGGATGGGAGACTGCCAACGAATGCCAGGTGCTGTAGGCTATACTTCAGAGGAAGGAACTGGCAAAACAACATTTGAGTATTCCTTGCCTAAGAAAACTCTACAGAATTCATGGGACCACATAAGTCTAAGTGAACAGGCAATTTGAAAGCACATACACATGCCACACACAAATCATGATGTCCTGATACGTCTAAATAAGCCTACTGTCTTACTTAGCTGTACTCATAGTGACTGACACCCCATATGCTTAGTTGGCAAAAGTAGTTTTGCTATCTATATTTCATAGGTACATTTCAAAGTGGCATTTGGCTTTCTCACTATAAATCCTTTGGAAAGTATAGAATAGAAATTGAGAGAGCATGTTTAATTTATGTTCATCACAGAATTTCATATCCCAGGAAAACATTAAGATTATTTTGGTGAACACATGCAATCTTTCTTTACTGAAGAGCAGAAGAGTTCATCTAAGCATACTTGTGCATAGACTTATCTAACCCCATCCACAAATCATCTTACCTATTTGCTGAGCTTGGAATTAATTTGTTAAAAATTAATTTGTCACCAACAATTTGTTACAATTTAGCAATTTTAAGTTGTTATTTTAATCATTTTATTGTCAACAATGAGTAACGGCAAATGTTTCACATTCTCTTAATTCATTATTAATCCATTGCTTGGAATGTCATTTTTTTTTCAGAGTTAAGTTCTGCCATTTGAACTTTCCTTCTGAGTGCCCTTGTGCTGTTTTTCCCCTTTCACAAAAGAGCAGGATAGAATTAGATTAAGCATTATCATCTCCTTAATATTTATTCAATTTTTTTATAACATAGCTAATTATGAGTTGCCTGAGGGTTTTCCATAAATGCTTCATCAACTCCTCTGAAGCTGGACCAATTAAACATGAACGACTCAAAACTGGACTGGTTATTTTGCAAGTTTCTGTAGCTTCTCAGTGGGCCTCTGAGAGGAAAAGCAATGATCAGACAGTAGGTGGTAGTCTTAATAGCAGCAAGACAAGTAAACAAACAAACAAGCTGAGCATACAGCCGAGTCAGTCATTTTTTATATTTTGGCATATAAGTCTGCTCTCTCTTCCAGAACTGTAACAAATGGTACAATGATCAGGGCAATAGGGGGCAGGGAACAAAAACATTTGGTAGGCCATTATGAATAAGATGCAAATAAGAAACTCAGCCAGAAGAAAGCAGAGGAGATCCTCCCAGGACTTGACTTCAAGTCTGAGAACAAATAAGAAAAAATGTTTCTTAAAACTTCTGCCCATGCAGAGTGTAGGGGAGTATATGGTATCCCGAGAATCAGTTAGTAAGATCTTGACCAGTCTTCATTGTTTCTGCTAATTAAGGCCACAAATTCAGTAAATCTCTGGAACATATGTTGGTGGCAAAATCAAGTGCTACAAATTCCATCTGTGCAATGCAACGTTCTGACTTAGCATGTCATTTAAAGATGAGCTGAAGGATTTCACAGATTGCATGCTGATCAAGTCAATCCTATTCTGATAAGGTGCTATCAATGTAGTCTCCCACTGCACATGAGGGGAGAGAGAGAGAGCAGGTGTTGTACACAATTGCCTGACACTAAAAGGGATTAAGTTAATCAAGACAGATGTTCCACCCATTCATCAGATAGGATTCTTGTTACAGACTGCAATTCAAATGGGGGAGCACAGCACGAGT